>MCJB01048762.1:0-16184 GCA_002018475.1 Nicotiana obtusifolia
ACTAATATACAATATATTGCCATATATATATGTATATATATACATTATATACAACACTTATATAAAGCAATATATATATATATATATATATATATATATATGTCTAATACATATACATAGTTTATATGTATATATATATACAATATATACAACATATATATACAATATATACAAGACTTATATAGGCAATATATTTATATATGTCTAATTGCAATCTATATTAGTATATATATATATAGTTTACAAGAAATTTTTGTTGATTAAAAAAAAAAAATTCCGGAACCGTTAGGCCCGTTTGGGCCCGCGGGCCCGGCCCATTTAGTTCGGGACCGTGTGGGCTTAGGCCCGTAGCGGGCCGGTCCCATACCCCAGGACCGCCAGGCCCGAGACCGCCAGGCCCATTAGGCCCAGGCCCGCTGACGGGTTACAGCCTTATAAGCATTGCCCCGAGCCTTGTGTCCCATGGAAACTTTAAAATGCCAGGGATCCAATGGGAGCATCGACCTCAAGTGGGGTTCCCTCCTTAGCTCTTAATTCATTGACACATTCAGTTCTTTAAGGGTTTAATGTTTAATGATAATGAAAGATTTCCAATGTGAACTATTTGCTAAGTAAAGCCACCACATTGATATATAATTTTTCCCACAACATTAATCATATTCATGTTTCATTTATCTATTTGTGTACCTATCATGTGCATCAGAATGTGATCTGTTATTAGAATATGCTGAATATATTGAATATATATCTAATTACTTTCTTCCTCTTTTGGACATGTACATCTGCTTGGGCTGCTGAGTTCCCGATGAACTCAGGCCCAATTCTAGCCTTGTGCATTTCGTCGGGGAGTCCAAAATCAGTTGTGTTCGTATATCTTTACTGCTGGGCCTACCTTCTTGAGGCCCAATCACTAGAGTCCAGTCCTGTTTCCCTCAACTCCTTTATCATTGTTTACTGTCTCGTTAATTCAGTTTACTGCTTTCGCTTGTTTAGTTTACTGGTGGTTGAATTTGTTATGTATTTGCTGTTGTTTTATCTCTCATGTATATGACACTCATATATTGGCATGCTATTCTTTATGCTTTAATATCATATAAACTTAGGTAAGCCTTGACAATGTAAGATTAAAAAGGGGAATTAGTTAGTAGTAGACCCTCATTTCGCTGATTGTAATCTGTTCATAACCTTACTAAATTTTCGCTCACCTTTCTTTTCCATAAAAGATTTTAAAACCCTGAACTTAGCAAAACTGCAGCTCTATTTCAAAAAGAAAAATCATATCTCAGCTTCATCTTCAAAAGGAAAAATCAGAACTTCAAGAATATGGCCTTAAGGGATTTTCAGCAAGTAATCTTTTCTTTAAAATCCTCAGAATCTAAGGTAAATTTTAGGTTCACTTTCTTACATGCACCCTATTAGAATTACATAAATAACCATCCCCAAAATCAAGTATTTTCATAACTTAATCTCTTTTACAAGCTTGTAAAAATCTAGACCACTTGCATACCTATTTCAAAATTCTTTCAATATATCTTCATAAATCCGTACCCCTTTTAGAGTCTCACATTCCTTTTATTAACATCATACTCTCCCCTTAGGTATACAGTAAGCAGTACTCTCTAATACTAATTAAACCATAGTATAAATGATTGATAACAAACTTAGTTTAAGTCATATGGAGCTATCTCAAGTAGATTTTAATGGATACCTAACACCTTCCTCTAAGAAGAACAAGAACCCTTACCCATAATCCCGCTAGTTAGTAGACTATAAAGAATATGACTTAGTAATTAAAAAGTTACCACAGTATACCTTTAAATATTAGGTGGCGACTCTCTTTCATCAACAACAGGGAAACCACAAGTTGAACCCTGTCTTGACTAGTGCAAAATAGGGTGCAACAGTGGCTGATTTTAGTCCTGGATTAATGCTTTTAGCTGCTAAAGAAGCAGCGTTGGTACCGTGGATGGTATCAGGTGTTTGGACCTTGTTTACAGATGGAGCTTCCAATGTAAAAGAGTCCGGTCTCGAGATAGTTTTAATAACTCTTTTGGGAGAAACCCTAAGACAGACCATTATATTTGTGCCATTAACTAACCATGAAGCCGAGTACGAGGCCTTGGTTGCAGGACTTGAATTAGCTCAGGGACTAGGCTCCGAGGTGATCGACATAAAGTGCGACTCCCAGCCGGTAGTGAACCAGGTGTACGGAAGTTTCGACACCAAGGAGGAAAGCATGCAACAATACTTGACTAAGGTTCAAGTATTGCTTTCCCAGTTCAGGTAATTGTCGATTATTCACATTTCGAGGGAAGAAAACCTGGAGGTAGATACATTGGCCAATTTAGGGTCATCCACAAAAATGAAAGGAACTGATTCCAATGCGGTTGTTCAATTGCTGTATTCGGTTTTGGATGTGGACGGATATTGTGAAGTTAACTCAACCAACCTATTTTGGGATAGGAGAAATGATTTTATAGAGTATTTAAGGCATGGAAAATTGCCTGAAGATCAAAACGCATCACGGGCACTACGAACTAAAGCAACTCGTTATTGTCTTTTTAACGTACATGAGATCATTTCAAGGTCCATTGGATCGGTGTTTAGGGACATCAAAGGCTGATTACGTGATGAGGGAATTTTACAAAGAAGTATGGGGGAACCACTCCGGTGCAGACTCGTTGGTTCTTAAAGTAATAAGGGGTGGCTACTATTAGCCCCGGATGGAGCAATGCACAAAGTCATTTGTACAGAGGTGTGATAAATGCCAACGTCATGCATAGTTAGTGCATCAACCAGCGGAACCTTTGCATTCGGTGATATCACTATGGCCATTTATGAAATGTGGAAAGGACGTAGTTGGTCCCTTACCATAAGGACCCGGGCATGTAAGATTTCTTTTGGTTTTAACTCACTATTTTACTAAATGGGTTGAAGCAGGTGCCTACAAAAAGATCGGAGAATGAGAAGTGATGGATTTCATATGGAATTACATCATATGTCAGTTTGGAATACCAAAAGAAATCGCTTGCGATAATGGGCTGCAATTTATAGGTTCGAAAGTTACAAAGTTGGGCCTGAAGATACAAACGAATTACATATTCACCGTACCATCCAAGTGCTAACGGACAATCAGAGTCTACCAGCAAGATAATAAGTCAAAACCTGAAAAGTAAGTTAGAAGATGCTAAAGGGAATTGGCCAGATGAGCTACCAAGTGTACTGTGCGCATATCGAACAGCGACAAAATCGAGCACGGGCGAAACACCATTTTCACTTGTGTATGGTGCGGAAGCTTTGATCCCGGCGGAGATTGGAAAACCGACCATAAGGTATTCCCGAGCAAACAAATAGGCAAATAATAAAGCACTGCTGATTAAACTAGATTTGCTTGAAGAACATTGAAATTTATCGTATGTGAGGATGGTGGCACAAAAGCAAATAATGAAAAGATATTACAACCGCAGAGCAAATCTTTGGTATTTCAAAGTCGGAGATTTAGTTTTGAGAAAAGTTACTCAAAGTACTCGAGAGGTTAATGTCGGGAAGTTGGGACCAACATGGGAAGGACCTTACCGGATTTCTGCTAAGGTTCATATAAATTTTAGGCTCACTTTCTTACAAACACCCTATTAGAATTACATAAATAACCATCCCCAAAATTAAGTATTTTCATAACTTAATCTCTTTTACAAGCTTGTAAAAATCTTGACCACTTGCATACCTATTTCAAAATTCTTCCAATATATCTTCATAAATTTGTACCCCTTTTAGAATCTCACATTCCTTTTATTAATATCATACTCTCCCCTTAGGTATTCAGTAAGAAGTACTCTCTAATACTAATTAAAGCATAGTATAAATTATTGATACTAAACTTAGTCTAAGTCCTATGGAGCTAACTCTTGAAGATTTTAATGGATGCCTAACACCTTCCTCTTAGAAGAACAAGAACCCTTACCCATAATCTTACTGGTTAGCAGACTAATAAAGAATATGACTTAGTAATTAAATAGGTACCCTAGTATATCTTTAAATATTAGGTGGCACCTCTCTTTTATCAACAACATGGAAATCACAAGTTGAATCCTGCGCTGACTAGCGCAAAATAGGGTGCAACAACATGGCGACTCTACTGGAGATACACGCTTAGGTTCTGATCTTAGCAGATTTAGATTAATTTAGCTTCTAGATTTACTTGTATCTTACTTTGATCATAATTGAAATTGCAATTACATGCTTACATTCTTTATTTGTTCTTTATAATTATCTGCTCTTTATGATCACCCTGCTTATCACTGCTACACCCTAGTTTGTTACTGCTTTATATATACAGCCATCACATCTCTTTCAATCTAGTGCTGGCCATACAATATCACACACAATGGCACGTGAAGTTTGTCTTTTACACCCCTCCGAACCTTATGTTCAATCTAGTTTCAGAGAATGGCTTTGTCAGGTCAACTGATATAACTTCTCGTAGCCTTCAGTCCAATCCAAAAATAGGAAACACTCTACTCTAGTAAAATAGGTCAAGGTGAGTTGGTCCCCGACACCGACACACAATTAGAAAAAGCCACCATGATGTCGACGGGTCATGCGCCCAACGACATAATTTCTGTAGAAAGACAAACAAACATGACACGACACTTGCGGATCCGAAGCAAACATTTACCCAAATATTTTTTTTTCTATCCACCTCAGAAAATGGAAATCAACCAAAACATCCCTGATATTAGCATGGTAATGGGAGCACCATAAACTAAAATTAGTGGCGGAAGAATATTCGTCGGGAACACGGAGACGAAGTTCAGACGCACCTAGGGGCACTAACTGCATTGATGAACATCCGAGCAGACAGGGTGCTCACTCGCCTTTTGATAGAATTTTGGGATCCTGCTAAGGTGGTGTTCAAATTTGCCGACCGTGAGTTGGTACCGATATTGGAGGAAGTTACAAGTTTTACGGAACTGCCATTCAATGAAAGAAAGCCAGTATTGCCAGTTATTATGCCCGATTATCGGTTCTTGGATGCTCTAGGTCTTACCAATAGCAGAAGCTTCAGAAGCATCGAGGACGGATGGGTGAGCCTCGACCATATGTTCGATAGATTTGGGCATCGTGAAAGCTACAAATGGTATTCAAGGGAGTTTCAATGTGACCAAGCGGCGCGGGAGAGTCTCAGGCCTATCACTTTCGCAATGGCACTGATAGGATTATTGGTCTTCCCACAACGAAGAGGTCGTATCAACATCAACCTGTTACTAGTGGTCCTGGAAACCTTCTACGGCAATCTTCAAGCTACTTTGGTGCCGATGGTGTTAGCCAAGATGCTGAGAGCTTTATCTGCATGTGCACAGGGATATGATTTCTTTGAAGGATGTAACTTGTTGCTTCAGATTTGGGCTATTGAACACTTCTTCCAGTGGGAGGCCACTATCGACTACTTCGTGGGTGTCAGCAATATGATCCGCAACTATAATGAAAGAATGAGACACTGGATCTCCCCACATGGGCAAGAAGAATGGAGGGAAAGAATGACCAATCTGACTGGAGAATGGATCAACTGGAAACTCTCTTGGTTAGGTGGAAGGGGAATCTTGAGGACTCCTCAGAAGTACTTCATCGAGTTGATCGGATTGGAAGGCTTCAACCATACACACCCTCGTGGGTCCTCAGACAATTCGGGATGATCCAAGATGTGCCTCTGTGGACAAGGACAACTTTATACGAGGATGACTACAATGGCCAGATTCCAATTCCAAGGATAAAGAGACTGCAAGAAGAGTGGAATGACCTGGTAACAATGCCTGTGGGTCAAACCTCATGGTGCAACCCCGATAACTACGTCTGGATTAAGAAAGAAGAAGAACTGGCCCGCCCAAGCAGAGAAGGTATAACCTGGTTAAAGGACGCAGTGGTTGCTTTACAGATTTACCATGAGATCCTGCCACTTTACTTGGCGACCACATCAATGCATCGTCAGGTGGTCCCAGGATCCATTGACCATATGTTGTCACCGGCTGAAGAGGATGATTAGGTAGTGGAATGCATCCAGATAAATTCAAGCACAGAACCAGGAGAAGATCCGGAGGAGGAGTCTAAATTCAACGATAATGAGGAAGAGTTTGAGGAAGACCCGGAGGAGGATCTGGAAGAGGAGCCAGAAGAAGAGAAGGGCACAAGAAGCGGCCCAGGGGATGGTTATTAGAATTGGTTGATTTCTCCTCCTTTCCCTACTTTGTTCCTTTACCCCTAGTTCCTCTTTCACTTTCCAAAAGGGCAAATTGTCCAAGCCCATGCAACTCTACGATGTAATCCTTGTTCCCACTTATATCAGTCTAAATTATCAACGAAAACAAATTACTTCGGATCTAAATGTGTCAAGTCTAAATGTCTGTCAAATGTCCGCAATTAGGCCTACCTCCTGCAATAAGAGGTCCTTGCGAATTCTAGGAACGTGCTAGTTGTAATTCACGAATTGCCTACTTTGTGTGATTTTCTGCCCGTATAAAAATGAAGAAACTGACTCTTGCTCCTTTTATTTTCTTTATTCTTATTTTTTTTTTCTTTATTATTATCCCCAGGAAAGAAAAGAAAGTTGGTTTGTGTCGACTAAAACTGGCGGAGCTACCATACAATCTAAGGTCAAAAGGAAAGATGTCAGCTGCAAAAGACCCAACTGAACATGCTCTGGTCATAGCCGGCAGCCCGGGGCGATCGTGGAAAAAGGACAGTACTAGGAATGATGAACATGTGGCTATGATGGCCTAGGAAATGGAATCCTTAAGGGAGGAGGTACAACATATCGGAGAATTGGCGCACCTGGCCGTGACAACACTTTCGCAACCACCCAGATTCCCTTCTTTGGATTCACTTCCAGATCATTTTCCTTCAACATCTCGCCAAAAAAACAACACTCCAACCTCAATCCCCACTACTCAATTCATACCTCCAGTAACCCCCACTAACCCACCAAATTCCCCTATTCACACTCTCAGACATCACAGAACCCGCCTATTACCACTAATGCAGCTACCCCTCCTCGTGACGGAGTCACTTTCACCACCAACCAGCACATACTGCTACTCATGAGCGATACGTTTCCCATGTATATGCCGTTACCGAACCTACCTTTAAAGCACATGTCATGGTCAGGGTGCCACATGAGATCGATCAATGCGCCGAGATGGAGAAAAAGCCAGGCGTAAGGAAGAAGAGTCGGTATCTGAGCAGTTGCAAATATTGAGAAGGCAAATGAAGAGTCTCTAAGCTGCCCGAGGAAGTGAAAGCTTGGATTATGAGGACATGTGTATTCACTAGATGTGGATATGCCGGTAGGATACAAACCTCCAAAGTTCGATGTCTTAGATTGAATGGGGGACCCTCTCGCACATTTAAGGGCCTATTGCGACAAGTTGTTCGGAGTGGGAAGGAATGAGAAACTATGGATGAAGTTGTTTATAAGAATTCTGATGGGAGAAGCACTCACCAGGTATGCCCGACAGGACCCGCAAAATTGGAGAACCTGGTAAGATATAGTAGAGGACTTCATGAACCGTTTTCTATTCAATACAGAGATCACTCCCGATCGGTTCGCGCAGGTGAACCTGTAGAAAAAACCATCTGAGTCGTTTCAAGAATATGCAAATGGTGGAGGACAAAACCTGCCAGGACGCACTCGCCGTTGGACGACAGTGAACTAACCAAGTACTTCATTCGAGCCCAAGAGGGAATATAATTTGAAAAGATTAGGGGTATGATGGATCAAAAGTTCCCCGGGCTAGTTAAGATGGGAGATTTCTTAGAAGGGGGCATAAAATCTTGTAAAGTGCAATCTATGGCAGCACTGCAAGCGGCCAGCAAGGCCATCCAGTCAGGGTCAATCGGTAGCAGAAAGAAGAAAAAAGAGGAGGTCTCAGTAGTCATCCCCTACTACCAAACTAACCCATCTCACGGAAGCACCTCGTATTCCCCAAACAATCACTCACCACCACCCACATACGCTCCAGTCTAAAATACCAAGCCATACTATCACACTCAATCACAATGCAACCCTCCTCGAGCCAACAACAACCAAAACCCACAATGACCATATGCTCCTGTCCAAACCACTACTCACCAAAACCGACCTGTGTATGCACCACGGCCTCGTCCCAACTTTGAAGAGAGGGGTCCCAAAACTTGTCCCCGATTGCTGAGCCTCTGGACCAATTGTTTAAAAGGTTGACAAGAGCTACACCCAATCGAGGGAAGGGTTCCTGAATATCCCTCAAATATTTTGATACCACTAAGAGATGCGTGTACCATTCCAATGTACTGGGGCACGATACTGAAGACTATTTCAAGTTGAAAAATGAAATTAAAATCCTGATCAAGAGCGGAGCCATCAAGTGCACTCCAGCACCACCTAATGTCAATCATAACCCATTGCCAAATCATCGAAACCAGGGAGCTAACATGATCACGCTAGACGAAGATATGAACGGAAGGGAACTATTGTCACTATAGGGAACGCATATGCCGCAAGGATCCCTCCTCAAAAGGCTACAATCATTACAGTATAACTGAGGCCTATAGTGACAGTTCAAACCAATCCGCAGCAACCTAACGATGCTACTCGAGGCGAAAAAGATGGGGAATACAAAGTTGTCCCATGGACCTACCAGCAAAAGGAGAAGGCCAAAATGATAGACTCTGCCGCAGCTCATGGTATGACTAGGTCTGGGAGATGCTATGCCCCTGAAGATATCAATCGAGGAAATCTGGGGAGAGAACAAATTCCAAAGAGGAACAACAAACCCATAAGCCACTGAGTTTTGGAAAAGGATGTCGAGTAAATAGTATTCTATGAAAGAACGGTTAAAGAAAACTCCAGCACAGATATCTATGATGGATCTATTAATGAGCTCTGACAGCCATAAGGACGCTTTGTTGAAAGTGCTAATTGGTTTAAGCATACCAAGTAACACCACTAGCAAAGCATTGGCCGCGATAATTGGGAAAATGGTAGAAGCAAACATGATCACTTTCAGAATTGTCGAAGGCGCAAGTCACAGCAAGGCTCTTCAATTCATTGCCACTCTCCACCCTGCAGGAGTTGGGAATTCATTTGAGGGAGGTCAAGTACAGCCACGTGAGGGTAAGAGCCTTTGATGGTTCACAAAAAGATGTTGTTGGGGAATTTATCTAGCCTTGCAAATCGGGCCGGTCGACTTTTCAATATTATTCCAAGTGATGGACATCTCCTCTTCCTACAATTTTCTACTGGCAAGACCTGGATTCTTATGGCAGGGGTCGTGCCGTCTACCTTGCACCAATGTATAAAATTCAAGTGGGGATGCCAAGAGATTGTGGTCCATGGCGAGGGGTCACTCCGCCTATTTGGAGTATGTTGTGCCATTCATTAAGGGGCTTGACGGAGTTGCCTTCCACGCTGTAGAAATCATGCAGACTACTGAGGTGGAGAAGACTGAACGGAATTCGGGAATGCAATCGCCGTAAAGATCCAAGATGGTCATGTGGGAGATGATGAAATATGGATACAGGCCAGGAACAGGTTGGGAGCCAAGTCAGATGGAATCATAGAGCCAATTGAACACAATGGGCAGAAAGGAAGGGTCGGCATAGGATATCAGCCTCCGAAAGGGAAAACTCGCACCGTCAGCTCCGGGAAAAAGGTTTTTGTGCTAAAGCATGTAGCAAGTCCGGGACAGAGTTCAACACTCGAAGATGATATCACCGAGGGGATGGGAAAGTTGTTCATGAATATGATTGCAGAATGCTGTGAAGGAACTGACATTAAGACACCAACTATCAGAGATGTCGAACCAGGGGAAAAGCTGCAGAATTGGAAATTCAATCCATCTTTAGTTTGCCGGGAGTCTTGGTAGTATGGAACTGTAAAATTTTTCTTTTGAAAGAGCACGGTCAATTGAGGCATGTACCGTGTCTGTACCTTTTTGTCATTTTCCTCTTGTGAACGCTTAAGACGCTCCCCTTTTGATGAAATAAAAAGAATTATTTTTCTAAATATCGCAACTCTATCTTACTGCTTTATTTATACTTAGTTTTTCTTTTTAGTAAACAAACCGATAAAAAACAGCATTCCACGATTATGACTTGTAACGAAATCGCTGAGCGCAATGACCTGGATTATGAGGAATATGATGAGAGTATGATGCCAGACAATCTCCCGCAGGAGATCAAACAGCTGAAGAGTCGGAAGAAGCCCAAGCTCGAAGAAACGGAAGTAGTCAATCTTGGAAGTGAAGAAGACGCAAGAGAAACCAGAATTAGCATTCACCTAGAAGCCAAGAAGAAGGAAAAAATGATTGAGCTCCTCTGACAGTACGTCGATGTGTTCGCATGGTCCTATGATGACATGCCAGGACTAAGCACCAACATTGTCTCGCATCAACTACCCACTGATCCTACCAGACCGTCAATCAGGCAAAAGCCCATGAAGTTCAAACCCGATTTAAGTCTGAGGATAAAGGAAGAGGTGACCAAACAGATAAATGCAAATGTAGTAAGGGTCACCAACTATCCAAGCTGGTTGGCAAACATCGTACTAGTGCCTAAAAAGGACGGAAAGATTAGAATATTGTGTGGATTACCGGGATCTTAACAAAGCTAGCCCAAAGGACGATTTCCCCTTGCCAAATATCCACATCCTCATCGACAACTGTGCGAAGCATGAACTGCAATCGTTTGTGGATTGTTAAACTGGATACCATCAGATCTTAATGCATGAGGAAGACATAGAGAAGACAGCTTTCACCACACCTTGGGGAGTCTACTGTTATAGGGTTATGCCGTTCGGTCTCAAAAACGTCAACTCCACCTACATGAGGGCCATGACAACCCTCTTTCACGATATGATTCATAAGGAGATTGGAGTGCATGTGGATGATGTCATCATAAAATCTCGAAAGAGTTCAGAGCAATTGGACGACCTGAAGAAATGTTTTGAACGCATGTGAAGGTACAGTTTGAAGTTGAATCCAACAAAGTGCGTGTTCGAAGTCCCCGCTGGAAAACTATTGGGTTTTATTGTAAGTAGGAAAGGGATAGAACTAGACCCATCAAAAATCAAAGCCATCCAGGAATTACCGCCACCAAAGAGCAAGAATGATGTCATGAGTTTCCTGGGAAGATTGAATTACATCAGTCGTTTCATAGCCCAGTCCACGGTTATTTGTGAACCTATTTTTAAGTTGCTAAAGAAGGATGCTGTCACGAAATGGACGGAGGAGTTCCAGAAAGCCTTCGACGGGAACAAAGAATATCTTTCAAACCCGCCAGCGTTGGTTCCCCCTGAACCAGGGAAACCATTGTTGCTCTATTTGTCTGTCTTGGATAATGCCTTCGGCTATGTGTTAGGGCAACACAACGAAACTGGTAGAAAGGAGCAGGCCATCTACTACTTAAGCAAGAAGTTCACACCATGCAAGGCCAAGTATACTTTGATAGAATGCAGTTGTTGTGCTTTGACTTGGATTGCTCAGAAGCTAAGGAATTACATGTCGGCATACACTACACATCTGATATGTCGGCTCGACCCGCTCAAGTATATTTTTCAAAAGCCAATGCCTACCGAAATCTAGCTTAGTGGCAAATTCTCCTTAGCAAATTGTACATTGTGTACATAATCCTTACATGGTCCACAAAGCACTATCTGGTGAAGCTCTAATCTTAGCAGAAATGGATGGAAGAGTCAACATGAAGCCTATTAACTCGAACGCAATCAAGAGATATTACTCCTGAAGACAGATAGAGTTAGGTTTTTGATGTAACAGAACTTCGTCCAACCTGACTTCCCACAGAGAGATACATAGGCAACCCACTTAGGGTTCGGTCTCTCCCCCTTCTCTTGTAATAGAAAAACCAAATATCATTTTTTGTATGTTATTCAAGAACTACGCCGACTTGATTTCCTCAAAAAGGAATACGTAGGCAATCCTTATCAGATTCAGTCGTCTTTTGTAATTGAACTAAGTTCTGGCCTAATTCCACTTTGATACGTAGGTTGTCTGAGTCAGACTCGACCATTTTCATTTCTTAGTCTCATCATTTTGCATCTATTGTAATTGAACTACGTTTAGACCTGATTCTGTTTTGGATACGTAGGCTGCTTGGTTCAGGCTCGGTCATTTTCATCACATTTCATCATCATTCCACGAACTACATTCAGAGCTAATTCTGTTTTGGATACGTACGCAACCCAAAAGGGTTCAGTCATAACCTTAGGAAACCTTTGTAATGCACTAGTTCTAATTAGTACGCAGTCGCAACAGCAAGTAGTCGCGTTGTCAAAGACGTCATGGAAGATCGACAGCAACGGGACGAAGTTCTCGAAGGGATACGTTCACGTGTGGAGAACCTTTCGTAACATGTCATAATCTGGAACATCGACATTTGCCTTAAAAGAAACAAGTATTTTCAAAATATTTTCTAATATATATATATATATATATAGTAATTTGTTCCATCTACCAAACTTCATGGTGCAATCTTGTCAAAGGCTGGGGAAAATCAATACCATGATCGACGCAAACCAACTCCCCTCCCCCTACTAAGAAGTTTTCTTTGAGTGCATGGTCAACAGGGAGTAAAGAATCGCTGGGACCACACTAGGGCAAATGACAGACCCGCCACTTACCTAAGCTTATCTCTCCTACTTAAATTTTTCGAGCACATCTAAAGCTAACTCTTGAATTCTCTGCAAGTGCCTCAGAATCATACAACTGATACGGAAATTTGTAAATAGCAAACCGTGTGCTCGCCTAATCGGAGCATTTTGTACAAAACGAAGGCCGACTTTGTCAATCGAAATCTTGTATATAGCAAACCGCCTGCTCAATCAATCGGAGCATCTTGTACAAATCGCGCACCGACTTCACCAATCGAAGTCCTGTATATAGCAAATCATCAGCTCAATCAATCAGAGTGCCTTGTACGAATTGAACGTCGGCTTCGCCAACTGGAGCCTTGTATATAGCAAACTGCAAACTTCGCCAACAAAAAGCAATCTGCAGCACCGCTCCATCAATCACGGATGCCGGAATAGACCATCGCAAACCTCATCACCAACAACCTGCCAATCGATGGTCGTAACCTAGCTTCGCAGTCCAAAGTATCTTTTTGGCATGCTTTCATTTTCTTTACCATTACTTTTAGTGTTTTGACGTTTTGCTCATGCATCTTTAGGTATGATTACAGTTTTTATCAATCACTCCCGAGCGAAGAATACCTTTACATTTCAGTGTAAAGATCTCCCAACAGCGGAGACACACTCTACAGCGGAGACATTTCTCAGTGTAAAGCTCTCCCAACAAGCGGAGACGCACTTCACCAATCAAGCTCTCCCAACAAGCGAAGACAATTTTCAAATGCTCCGACAGTTGTGGAACGGTACACATCACAGCTCACAAATCGAGTCAGGATCAAGTATCCCATCATCCCAATCCCGAATAACGGCTCGCTGGCAGCGTGTATTATCATTCCCACATCATTTACATCGTATTTAATATATTCTGCATTACAATATATTGGTATGCGTGTATTTGTTTTGCAGGAACAAACATCGTAGCGTGGAACCTTTTCTTAGCAGCAAACCGAACTACAACGCTATGGGGACAGCCAACACAGTAGCGGGCCTTAGAGGGCTCAAGACGATCAGCGAAACTCAAAATCTCGAATCTTCAAATCGGGCTGAAAAATTCAAGCTACCATGAGTGACCAATCTTTCGTCTCGCCATATCGTCGCAATATGATACTGGGGCAATTCCTGCGAGTGCCATTTTCCTAAAATCCCTACTCCAGAACTACATGAGGCATGATTCTTATTGATCCAGAGGTATGTAAGCAATTCAACGCCAGAATTTGGTCCAATATTCCCAAACTTTTCTAGATTCTTCCTCAACTCAATCCTGGAACTCATAATCTCCATGCCATTCTTGCAATGCGTGCCTAAAGTCAGGACAAAATTGACTTTAGTTCAATTTCTTTGCCCGAAAATTCTTTCATCTTCTCCAATCAAAGAGGGGCAGCTGTTGACGGTCAATTTTGACCATCCCTTTTAAAATTAATTTATTTATACTTATGATTTGCAATAAATGTTTTCAAAGTATTTTCTAGTAATGAATACCTATTTTTTCAAATTAATTCAGTATTATTTTTGAATTAATCGTTTAACAATAAGTAATATGTAATTATAAATATATTTACTATTTTAGGATTTGTAAAGAATAATTCCTATACGTAAGTTCTATAATCAACTTCGTAAATTACTTCTTAAAATAGTTAATTAGTTTACTATTTCAATAATTCAAATTAATGTCCTAATGAAGTATATTAAATAATAATTATAATAATTAGTAATATATATAATAATTATTACCATATTTTATTGGAATTATTACGTTTATTTAAATTAATTTCAAAAGGGATCAAAAACAATCAAAAGGCTACAATTGCAATTCTCACTTAAATGCAAAATAGCTACCTTTTAAATTATTTTTACCCAAACATACAAAGCCCAGTCCGAAATACACCTGCCCAAACACTCCCATCTTTTCACTTTGGCAATCCATGCCACACCTACTAGACCAATCAGACTATGACATGTCACCCTCATTCTCAGCTTACAGAATAAACACACCCTCATCTGAATCGTTGATCCATATAATCAACGGCTCACGTTTATTCCCTAATTCTCCTTTTAATTCAAATACCAGTCCCCAAAGACCCAAACTCAATCGTCCAAATCTTTTAATCCAACAACCACCAAAAATTCCCCTAAAAAATCCTAATTGATCAAATTATCAAGACCGTGATTATTAGATCCAACGGCGCAAATCTCCTCCCATACAGGAGATCATTTCAAGGTCCATTGACTCGGTGTTTAGGGACATCAAAGGCTGATTACGTGATGAGGGAAGTTCATGAAGGAATATGAGGAAACCACTCCAGTGCAGACTCGTTGGTTCTCAAACTAATAAGGGGTGGCTACTATTAGCCCCGGATGGAGCAAGACGCAAAGTCATATGCACAGAGGTGTGATAAATGCCAACGTCATGCATAGTTAGTGCATCAACCAGCGGAACCTTTGCATTCGGTGATATCACTATGGCCATTTATGAAAAGTGGAAAGGACGTTGTTGGTCCCTTACCATAAGGACCCGGGCATGTAAGATTTCTTTTGGTTTTAACTCACTATTTTACTAAATGGGTTGAAGCAGGTGCCTACAAAAAGATCGGAGAATGAGAAGTGATGGATTTCATATGGAATTACATCATATGTCAGTTTGGAATACCAAAAGAAATCGCTTGCGACAATGGGCTGCAATTTATAGGTTCGAAAGTTACAAAGTTTTGGAGGGCCTGAAGATACAAACGGATTACATATTCACCGTACCATCCAAGTGCTAACGGACAATTAGAGTCTACCAGCAAGATAATAAGTCAAAACCTGAAAAGTAAGTTAGAAGATGCTAAAGGGAATTGGCCAGATGAGCTACCAAGTGTACCGTGCGCATATCGAACAGCGACAAAATTGAGCACGGGCGAAACACCATTTTCACTTGTGTATGGTGCGGAAGCTTTGATCCCGGCGGAGATTGGAAAACCGACCATAAGGTATTCCCGAGCAAACAAAGAGGCAAATAATGAAGCATTGCTGATTAAACAAGATTTGCTTGAAGAACATCGAAATTTGTCGTACGTGAGGTTAGTGGCACAAAAGCAAATAACGAAAAGATATTACAACCGCAGAGCAAATCTTTGGTATTTCAAATTCGGAGATTTAGTTTTGAGAAAGGTAACTCAAAGTACTCAAGAGGTTAATGTCGGGAAGCTGGGACCAACGTGGGAAGGACCTTACCGAATTTCTGCTATAACCGGTAAAGGTTCGTATCAGTTGGAAAATCAAGACAGAGTTAAATTGCCAAGAAATTGGAATGTGACTCACCTCAAAAGGTATTATTGTTGAAGATCCTTGCTAATTTTGAAAGTATGTGTTGCACTCTTTTTCCTTTCGTCCAGTTTTGGTCCCAATTGAGTTTTCTAGCAAGGATTTTAATGATGCAGTAATGTAAAGCATACTACGAAGTAAGGGTCATCGGAGATAACAAGATCCCCAATGTTCGAATTTTCATGCTTAGCATCCGAACACTGGGGGG
>MCJB01048762.1:16204-42619 GCA_002018475.1 Nicotiana obtusifolia
GGGGGGGGGGGGAACCGTTACATACTAAGGCACTAAAAGTGCCACGAACATCGGGGACTTTTAGAGCCGGTCTATGTCTTATCAGGATCGGGGACTGCATAATCAACCCCATAGAAATAGGTTGTACAAATTAATCATATGTATTGGCAGCTTTATTTACTTAAGCAAATAAATGTTTATGTAAATGTACTTTTAAAATAGAAGGAATAAATCAAAGTCCTTTTGTTTTATCTTATTTCTTGTCCAAATGATAAGTTAATTTTTTTTGTTTGAAAGTTAGTTAAAACTTCAAATGCTTGTACCGGAATGAATATGAGACATCCTCTTCAAGAGCACCGTAAACATAAGATCCCTCTCTTATGAAACTCTCATAGTTAAAGGGTAGATTCTAGAAGTATGAATGCCCGGGGTCCGAAGTTATCAAATGTAAAAAGGATTCTCAAGCTTTATCAGTTAAATACTAATAAAGGAGAATATTTATTGCACAATATTAAAGCAAAAAATATCTTTCATTACTTAAAATGCCAAACTAAATAAAGAAGTTTTGGAATAACTACAAAGAAAAAGGAAATAAAAATATATACATTAATTATTTTTGCTGCCGGAGCCCGAGGGGAGTAAAGGGTCTTCGCTTTCTTTTTCAGGAGAAGGTTGTTCCGCCGCCAGTTCGAAGCCTTCATCCTTATTCCTCTTCAACTTTGGTTCCCAAATACTCAGAGATAAGGTTCGAAGAATCAGAGGAAATGGTCCGAGTAGGGAGGTTCTCGAGAGCAGTTATCTCCAATTCACGAGCTTTGGCAATGTAGTCATCAATGTTTGCAATTCCTTCTTGGCCTCCTCCAAGGTCTTCCTCTTCATGTATAAGTGGCATAGATTTTCTTGAGGAGGATGGAATCTTCATGGTCTTGGAGTTTAGCTTGGAGTTTCTCAATTTTTGTTTGGAGCTTATTATTTTCAGTTTTCACAAGGCCGATCCTGGAATCAATCTCAACATTGGTTATCTCATGAAGTTGGTTCTGCTCCACGACCCTTTTTAGCCTTTCTTCCATTTTGTCTCTCTTCTCCTCGGCAACATTGGCATCTTCAGTTTTGGAGCATAAGCTAGCCTCCACATTATTAACTTGCTCCATAAAAGCAGACTCGCGCTCAGCCACACCAGTCACAGTATCATGCAGTCAGCCACTTAGCCTTCACCTCCATAAGATCTTCAAGTAATTGAGTAGCTTATTGGCTGTGGGTCATTCTCTCTTGCTCGGATTGTTGCAATTGAGCCTCGAACTCACCCATTTGAGAAACGTTTTCTTCCGAAACAAGGAGGCGCTCAACAAGCTGGTTCCTTTCAGCCAAAAGTTGATTTCGTTCCGTTGTAAGTCCTTCTTTTTTCAAAATCAACCTTTGCAGGCCCTCGGAAGCAAGGAGGTTAGCCTAAAAGGATTAAATCTAAGGTTATAAAGAAAAAATTTAACAAACATAAAAGGAAAGAGAAGAAGGTTAGATTGATACCTGAGCCAAACAGTGCATGCTTTATTTTAGCAGACATTCAGCAAAAAGTGTTCCCTAGATTCCCATGATCAGATGACCGTGGGGAAGGAACATTTCTTATTGGTTCAGTTGGGACCAGTGGAGAGGTAGCAGCTGGTGTGAAAGGAGAGGCAGTTGTAGCTAGCTCAAAAGTTGATGGTAGAGGTACCTCCGGGGTAGGATGCCTCTGAATGGAAACGTCAATTGGAGCCCGAAAGTGGGACTTAGCATTCTCAACAATTTCCATTTTCGTTAAGAGTCCTAGAACTTCATCCGGTTGCCGAGTTTGAAGCTCATCCGGTTGAGATGTTGAAGATCTTTTTCTTCTCTAAAGGGAATTCGCTTCATCATCGGTTCCTTCATCATTAAGGACCATTGAGGTCGCTCCAGTTGGTATTTCTTTCAAATTCTTCTCCCGAGTCCCTTCCGAGGAGGTTTTTCTCTTTAGTTTCCTGTCTTTGGGCTAGGGACTCCCGGAGGAGGCGCCTTCACCGAAAGCGAGAGTGTCTTCACGAGCTCTCCCCCGATTAAGGACATTTGAAAACCTGTTGGTCTTCCTCTGGGCCATCAAGAACCTCACTAGGGGCACAAACAATGGATCAATTCCGAAGTCTTGTGTGTTGCAAAAAGAGAGAGCTAACAAATTGATTCTGAGTCATGTTAAAAGATGAAAGAAGGAAGAAAGAATATTTATTTACCATAGTTTTTGGCTTTCCAATTAAACCTGGGAGCCATTTCTTTCCACCTTTGAGATTTCGATTTAGAAATATTCAAAATCTTCTGTACTCATTAGGCCAGGTTCTGAACCTATGGTGATTCCTAATGAATAGATGGAATAATGGAAATACAAAGTTAACGGTGGTATTTTTTTCTAAATACAGAAAGGAAAAGATATTCGAAGACTTACGAAAAAGGTTTCACGATTCAGGAATAACAAGTGTTGTTGTCAGGAGAATATCCCTAGTAGCGATGACAACGAATCGTTCCATCCAACCACGATAATTGTCATCATCAACACTGGTAAGGGGGGCGTGGTGGCCGTGTTTCTTGAGCTTTAGTACACCTTCACAGAAGATCTTTGGAGAGTAGAGGTTGATTACGTGTGCGAGAGTTAAAGTTTTTCCGGTCTCAGAGCATAATTGTCGGAGGCAAGCCACTGTACGCCATATGGATGGGCATGCTTGAGTCAAACAGATTTGATACCGGTGGTAGAATTCTAAAATTATTGGGTCGATTCTTTGACCCAATCCCAAAGTGAAAGGGTATGTATAAACATACATGAACCTTGGTTTGGAGAAGGTGACTCTTTCCACTTCACTAGGGGCGAAGATTTCCATACTATTCTATTCACAATCTTCCTTCACGAGAGGGATGCTAGAAAGACAAATGGAAGAAAGATATTTGCGAACAAGCCAATGTCTGTCACGTTTTGGATTAATGGGTTCTTTTTGAACTTGAAGGTCATACCCAGGTGTTAAGTTGAAGGGGTATGATGGAGTTCACGATTGGAGGTTCAGATTTGATATCAACTTCTTTGGCTTTATTCTTTTTAGGGTCACCTCCGAAGAGAAGGCCGGTATTTTCAAGGACAACGGTGTTAAAAGACATGATGGTAAGAAAGTTGAGAAGGGAGATTTTACTGAGGAAGATAAATTTTGCAATAGGGTTCTAAGAAGAAGAAGAGTTTGTGAAAGTGAAAAGCAAAATTGAAGAGCAGGGAAGGAGTTTATAAGTGCCATAATTCGTGGTCATGATTACCTTGAAAACTGGCAAAAATATTTACTAAAACATGGAGTAACACGTGTTCGGGTCATTAAATGTGAAGAGACATGTGTCCTTTCAAGTGTCAAAAACTGTTCAGAAACTTACCCACTAAGAAAAGAAGTTTTATCTACTTCTCGACAACACTAAAGTATTTCCACTAGAAAGTAGGGGGACTATCTGTATAGGATAAAATTGATTAGCGACACTTGAACGAATGACGAGATGACACATAGAACAAAGGAAAGGTAAGATGTGAGTCAGAGAGTAGTTGGCATTGGATACAAGCATGGATCGGTGCTGTGTAAATCCCGAAGGCATGGGAACCTATAACAAAGAGTTAAAGAGAAGATATCGAACAACATTCAATAAGCAGTCGTTACAAAGAATCTTTGTATTAATAGCCAACTGTTATGCAGCCATCAATGACGGTTTTATTCTCATTCAAGAGGAGCTTGATTGGTGATCTTTTCTTCATCAATAGAACTATAAATAGGAGAATTAGTATTCCTTGTAGGACACGAAAAATCATCTGTACTCGAAGGCTATAATTTGCTCCCATACTATAAAATTTCTTGCTTGTTTTTTTTCTTAATGTTGTTCATATTACTACTTTTGGAGAAGCTCAACCTACAATCAGGCTTGTATATCTAAAGTTATTTTTACGTTCTTGATTTCATTCTTGTGTATTGCATATTTTTGGATCGAGTTAATTCACGTGTCTATGAACCATGTTACAAATCAACTGTACCGTTTTACGGGTAAACATCTATCTTGTTAAAACATGAACTAGTCAAAATAGCATACACTTTAGTACATGTTCCTCGATGTTGAGGGCACCCCAAAGAGCGAGAGATTTCATGACATTTCTGATTATGAAATTCTTGGGAAGTTATACCTTTGTGTATTGATAAGACCGTTCTATTGTTTCTTGAAGAAGTTCAAACTTGCCAAAAGTGATTAAAGTAATGATGAGTTTTATGTAAATTAAGTGGCTTAAGATCATATCACCAGAAGTAGATATTAAAGAAGTGCCTTTCCGATAGCTTGTGTTTAATTTATAGTCATTCAAAGTGTTATTTACATCATCATGTCACCATTATTTGTTATAGTGGTAATCTCTCTTATTTTAAATTTTACAAATCTAACATTTTAAGAATTAGGTTTACCTGCATATATCCTTTGTGATTTGATGATGTAAAAGTATTTTTACACTGTATTTAACCTAAACTCTAATTCGTTAAATGCAACAAAGAAGCAGCCGTAAATAACAAGTTTTATGCCTATGAATAACGCTGCTACAAGTAATTACACACAGAACAAAAAATCCAACTATTTTTAAAGATAAAATCTTATGGGGATTGAATTAAAGAGCGGCTTCAAAAAAGTCAACAGTTGATATTGAAGAAACCTATACATATATATATATATATATATATATATATATATATATATATATATATATATATTTCTTGACTCAACTGAACTTCCTGAACCTGGTAACATACGTATGAGAGGACTGAGGACACACAGGAGAAGATGAAATATTCTAGCCAAGAGGTTTTGGGTTTTGTTTAGTTATTGCCCTCCAAGTAATATTGAGTCCAGACATAAAAGGAAGTAATATATTTTATTAATAGGCACACAAAAGGAAGTACCATTATGAGTTGGTTACGTTAGTTATCAATATAGAGAGACAAAAAAAAATCCCTTTTCCTCCTTAGAACGAGTCTGGGGGATTAAACGGGTGGGAATTAATCCAAGCCCTTGGAAATTCCTATTATAATGCCTAACTTTATGCTTATCTTGCCATTTACCCCCCTGTGATATAAAGAGCCAATTAAATCATCCTAATTCACTTTTGTCTCAAAAACAAAAAATGGAAGATGACAAGCGAGGAATTCTGCCAAATGCGGCTATTAAAAGAAGTCCAGAAAGCACTTCAAATATCACCATACAAACAACTCCTATAACAACAACCTCTTCTACGTTGGTAACCAATATCAAGACCGAAAACAACAACAATAACAAGTGTAGTAGCAGTAGTAGTAATAATAATAGTAAAGAACAGGATCGGTTCCTTCCAATAGCGAATGTGGGACGAATCATGAAGAAAGTGATCCCGGGAAATGGAAAGATATCGAAAGATGCAAAAGAAACGGTCCAAGAATGCGTGTCAGAGTTCATTAGCTTTGTAACTGGAGAAGCATCAGACAAATGCCAACGCGAGAAGAGGAAGACCATTAATGGCGATGACATTATATGGGCTATCGGAGTCCTTGGGTTCGACGAATATGTGAACCCACTAAAGCAATATCTTAACAAGTACAGAGAACTTGAAGGTGAAAAACTAAATGTTCCAAATAAGCAGCAGCAGCAGCAACAGCTACATGATCACGCGCATTCGCCTAGTTTGCCTAATTACAACAGCGTATATAATTCTCCCTCAGGTCTTGGTTTGCCTCAACCTTCATTTGTGTCAACAGATCAATCGTTTCCGTTGCCATTGATTTCACAGAATTCAATCCAATCCCAATTATCTCAACAAGAGCAGCAGATTGACTCTGTTGCGCATTGGTAAAAAGAAAAAACGTTGCTAAGAGAATATGAATAGGTTTGATCATTATACGTAATTTATCTTTTTTTTCTTTTTGGTATTTTCCTCCTTTCATTTGAAAATTTTTGTAACGTAAAATGATATAGGATGAGCATACTGTTATATTACATTGAAATTCTTAGACGGCTTCACATACATGATTTAATTAGGACAGTTGTTTAGGATTTGGCACGTCGATCGTGTTATTTATCTCATGCATATAACATCCACGCGCACACACAAAGAAGAATGTTTTGTTTAGCTAGAAACATATAAAGTCTAATTTGACTGATCAAAATTCTTTTGAAATTTAGTCAGGTATTTGGTAACAAGTT
Organism: Nicotiana obtusifolia; assembly: GCA_002018475.1. Classification (NCBI taxonomy): domain Eukaryota; kingdom Viridiplantae; phylum Streptophyta; class Magnoliopsida; order Solanales; family Solanaceae; genus Nicotiana; species Nicotiana obtusifolia. The sequence goes on from MCJB01048762.1 coordinate 22,418, forward strand.
AATGTTCTCAGGTGCATTTTGAAGTTGGTGGATATATATATATATAGAACAAGAAATATATAGTAGTTAGTTGATTTTCTCTGTTTTGCTGTTTGCCTTGGAAAGAAATTAAAGTGAGGGAACCTTTTCTTTGTTGTTCGGCTTATCAAATAAAAAATTGAAGATGTTTTAACTTTTACTTAACATAATTTTAAATATATAGCTCTCCTCCCTCATGTTTTGCATATTTGAGCTTTGAGCTTGTGGATGGTAGCTATAGAGTCCCTTGTGTTGGTCTTTAGCTATGCTGAACGCATAATGTTAATAGAAGTTACTGGTTAATTCAACTTTGTCATTCTTATTGAACCCTGATGAAAATCATAAATTTTGCTATTTCTTCATTTTTATTCAAAATTGATTGATCATTCTAAGACCTCCAAAAATGTACTATCTTTAATCTTGAGTGTTTGTGTTTCGTGCCAAAATCTTACATGTGAGATGCCTTGGAGGAAAGAAAGGGATTATCAGAGGCGGATTTATTGCCCAATTTATTGTGTAAATGAGCTCATGGTCTTTCCGCCAAATTAGATATTTTACATATATATTTTCTAGAATTGATCTAATATTATCTGTTGGGCGCGTTATGCTGCAAGAAGATTGAATGGTGAACTTGGTTGAAGGCTGAGTTATTAATCATGAATTTGGTGCACTAGGAAGAATTCCTTGTCTACAAATAGTGGCTTCTTCTTAGCTTGTTGATGTTCTGCAGGAAGCTTCAGTTTTTGAGATGGTTCTGGGCTCTTAATTACCATTTCTTGCAAAGATTAATTTCCTCTTCCAACCATCTATATATAGGCTTGTGAATTTGTTTGACATCCAGCTTTCGGCTATGCACTATTGAAACTTAATTCAGTTATTTAAGTAGCAGCGTCATGCTATAGTTGCTTTGAACAACTCATAGTATAGAAAACTTATTTGGACACTTAATTGATTTTAATCCAGCTGATGTTAGTCAGAATTTGATGCCTAAATCTGCTGAAGAGTATGCTAAAGCTCGCATATCGAGATTGATTTTCCTTTTGTTCAATTGAGCAAAACAGATTACTTGTAGTGTAAGTTCAGTAACGAGACTCAAGAAGCGGACATGGATGTGAAGCTTGATACCCAAGTCATTCCCACGAGGAGTAGTTTCAAGTATCTCGGGTCTATGATTCAAGGCGACGGGGAGATTGACAATGAGGTCTCACATCGTATTGGTGCGGGATGGATGAAATGGAGGCTCGTATTCGGTAGTTTGTGTGATAAGCATATGCCATTGAGACTTAAGGGTAAGTTCTAAAGAGTGGTGGTTAGACCTGCTATGATGTATGTGGCTGAGTGTTAGCCAATCAAAAACTCACATGTTCAGAAGATGAAAGTAGCAGAAATGAGGATGCTGAGATAGATGTGTGGGCATGCCAGGAGAGATAAGATTAGGAATGAAGTTATTCGGGACGAAGTGGGAGTGGCCCCTGTAGAGGACAAGATACGGGAGTTGAGGCTGAGATTGTTGGGGAACGTGAAGAGGAGAAGTACAGATGCTCCATTTAGGAGGTGTAAGAGGTTGGCCATGGCGGGTCTGAGAAGAGATAGAAGTAGGCCAAAAGAAGTATTTGGGAGAGTTGATTAGGCAGGACATGGCGCTGCTCAGTTCACTAAGGACATGACTCAGGATAAGAGGGTGTGAAGGTCGAGAATCAGGGTAGACGACTAGTAGGTTGTCGAGAGTTTTCTTTTATTACCAGTAGTATTAGTAGCGCTCTTGTATTTTCATATTCTTTGATCTCTATTATTTGCATGTTGTTCATTCGCTTCATGTGTCTTATTTCCCTGTTGTTACTATTTGATGCTACTTTTTCTTTTTCGGCTTCTTTTTTCCCCTTTTTTCCTTATCGTCTTTCGTCTTCCACTTCTTTCTTTCTTCTTCTTCCCTTTTCTTCCTTTTTCACCTTTTCTTGAGCCGATGATCTATTGGAAGTAGCATCTCTATCTCACCAGGTAGGGATAAGGTCGACGTATACACTACCCTCCCCAGACCCCACATGTGAGATTACACTTGATATGTTGTTGTTGTTGTTATCAATTGAGCAAAACAAGAATAAAATTTAGGCATTGTACTACAATTGATATTTTTATTAATCATCTAGTATCCGAAATTTGCTAGTACTCGATTAACTTGATTTCGCACCACCTAAGATCTCCATTAAATCATCTACTATGAAAAATGTACACAAGATTCTTATTTTATTTTGTGTCTATGGTTGGAATTATATCTTTAATTTCCTACACAAGAAAAGAGAAAGAGAGAGAGTTGAAATAACATAACTATTTTTTTACTTCCTCCACTCCAACTCATGTAACAGTGTTTGACTCGGCTTGAAGTTTAAGAAAAAAATAAAATTTTTGAAACTCGTAATTTTAAATTTACTAAATATGATATTTTTATTGCTATAAAGCATGTCATTAAAGATAAATGGTAATTTAAAGTATTTTTTAATATAATAATAATATATATATTTAAAATAAACTAATAAGAAAATAACGTACTATAAAATTGAACAAAGTTGAGCACCATTTTATCATACTTTTTAGACATATGTCATAATTATGAAGTTACCCTTTTTGTGACGTCAAGTATTTTGACGATCCGATCGGTCGTTTTGCTTTTTAGAACTCTACCAGATAGAAGATGATAGAGGGCCGACTATCGTTGCCTTGCATAAGACGGTGCCCTTTCACTTCGAGTTCCTTTTTCACTAGTTGAGTACTTCCTCATGTCAGATAGAAGCTTTTCAAAGGGTGCTTGTTCCTCCTAAATAAGACTCCCCGTATGTGCTCTTACTATTTTATGACTTGCGTGGATAGTTTGTTCGGGATTTGGAAGGGTTCGGAGTGAAATCGGAACACTTGGTTCCTTAGGTTGGCCTTAAAAGGCTAGTTTGACTTCGGTCAACGTTTTCAGCAAACAACCTCGGAATCGGGATTTGACGGTTCCAATAAGTTCATATGATAATTTCGTACTTGAGCGTATGTTTGGATCGAGTTTTGGATGACCCGGGAACGTTTCGGCGCCCAATATTGAAAGTTGGCATTTTGGGTGAATTTCATAAGTTTGGGTTGAAATAGATTTTTACGTTATAGACGTCCATTTGGGATTCTGAGCCTAGGAATAGCTCTGTATGGTGATTCTGGACTTAGGAGCGCGTCCGGATGTGGATTTGGAGGTCCGTAGGTCGTTTCGGGGGTCATTTGGCGAAAGTTGGAAATTTGAAGGTCTTTGGGAAGTTTGACCGAGAGTGAACTTTTTTTATGTTGGGTTCGGATTCCGATTCCGGAAGTTGGAGTAGGTCTGTAATGTCATTTAGGACTTGTGTACAAAATTTGAGGTCAATCGGATGTGATCTGATAGGAATCAGACGTGCGGATGTATTTTTAGAAGTTTTGAGTTTTCATGATTTGATTCATACATTTTGGCGTCCGATTCGTGCTTTTAGTTGTTATTCCGGCATTTTGATCACGCAAGCAAGTTCGTATGATGTTGTAGACTTGCGTGGACGTTTGGTGCGAAGCCCCGAGGGCTCCGTTGAGTTTCGGACGCGTTCAGATGGATGGGAAGACTTCAGTTTTCTGGGGTTTTTTTTCTGGTATCTCAGGTATCGCAAATGCGAGATTTTGTTCGCATTTGTGAACATTGCATTTGCGAGACAGGCTTTGCAATTGCGAGGAAGCCTGGCCAAGGCAGGACTCGCATTTACCAAGATTTTGTCGCAATTGCGACCTTCGTATTTGCGAACAAAGAGTTGCAATTGCGACACCTGCAACCTTGACAGTGGGGGCTCAGCTTCGCATTTGCGAAGATTTTATCGCAATTGCGACCTTCACATTTGTGAACAAGGTGTTGCAATTGCTACACCTGCGACCTGTGCAATAGCTTTTATTGCGGGACTTAGCCTTATTTTCCTCATTTACCACTTGGTTTTAGACGATTATGAGAGCACTTTTGGAAGGGGTTCCATCAACATCAAGAGGTAAGTGATCCCTATCAATTCTTTAGCTAAATACACGAACCATAAGTAGATTTAACATGGAAAATGGTAGGATTTATATGCTTTTTGAGGAAAACCTAGGTTTTTGATAAAAAAAGGATATTTAACCACGAAAATGGTTATGAAATTTAGTGAAAATCATATATTTGAGTTTATGATGTTATGGGTAACAACTTTCTTAAAAGAATTTCGGAATCCGAGTACGTGGGCCCGGGGAGGTGAATTTAGGAATTCTTCAAATTAGGATTGATAAATCACTTTAATAGTTAGGATATGAACTTTTGAAGATGTATTGACTATTTGATATAACATTTGACTAATTTTGAGTCGTTTGGCACCGAGTTGAGGGTTTAAAGCATAATTGTGGACCAGAAAGTAAGCTTTGAGACAAGGTAAGTCTCTTTTCTAACCTTGTGAGAGGGAATTAACCCCATAAGTGAATTGATTTAATATGTGCTTCTATTTGTGGGGGGCAACGTATGTACGAGGTGACGAGAGCACGTACGTAGTTATTAAGTATGCTTATGTTCGGGTAGTCTAGGACTCAAATCACGTTATACTGCGGTGTTTGCACCCTACCTTCTAATTTAATTGTGTAAAACATATTGGAACTTGATAAAGAAATTGTAAAAGGTCAAATTTTATTTACTTGAGTTTTGAACGGGTTACTTGACGGCTAATGAAAATTGGTGTTTCTTTGAATAATAGCCTCTTAATAATCTTTGAATCGGTTGTTTATAAAGTGTTTTCTCTTCTTGTGGAGCGGGCCGAACTCCTAGGTAACAGTAGATGCGTCTACGATTCGTGTCGTTCGACCCTCGGTAGTGCACAGTTTATATATTTGTATGTTGAATCGGGCTGTATGACCTCATCATAATTCGTGCATAATAATTCTTGGAGCGCAATTATAATTGATATTGTTTCATTGGCTTGAGAGATTAATTTGTCAAATGATGAAAATTAATTTGGGATTTTCTATTAGTGAAAGAATGTTCATTTATTTCTTGTTATTGAGTTTTAAGTTGTATTTATATAGTCCATGTTTAGTTATAATTTTAATATTTCTTAGTAAGTGTCGAAGTCAACCCCTCGTCACTACTTATTCGAGGTTAGACTAGATACTTACTGGGTAGATGTTGTTTATGTACTCATGCTATGCTTCTGCACTAATCGTGCAGGATCTTAGGCAGGTGCATCTGGTTATCAGTCCGGCGCGCATCCTTGACTTCCTCGAGACTTAGCGGTGAGCTGCCTTCCGAGCCCGTTCTGCAGCACCCGAAGTCTTTCTTTTGTTTTTACTTTCTGTCTATTTCACTTCAGACAGTAGTGTAGTATTTTTTTGTATATTCTACTAGTAGCTCATACACTTGTGACACCAGGTCTTGGAGATTATGCTAGTAGACACATGCGGATATTTTTTTGAGATATTTACTTATTTCATTTGCTCTTAAAATTATTTATCTCTCATCTTATTAAATTTTTACTTTCTATTTATGCACTAATTAAAAATCAGCTATTTTAAAAATATTAAAAGAATTAATCACACGGTTAGTTCACTGTTGGCTTGCCTAGCGGTAACGTTGGACACCATCATGACCTATAGGAGAAATTCGGTCGTGACAATATGGTATCAGAGCACTAGGTTCACATAGGTTTCACAAGTTATGAGCAGGCCTAATAGAGTCTTGCGGATCCGTGCGGAAACGTCCGTACTTATCTTCGAGAGGCTATAGGGTGTTAGGAAACTACTCTTTTTTCATCTCTTATCTTGCAGTCGATGTTATACTAAGTATATGTCTCTTATTCTCTCACAGATGGTGAGAACGCGCACGGCAGATATTCTAGACCCGGGAGGTGCTGCTCCCCTGTTGCTAGAGGCGAGGCAGAGGCCAGAGGAGGGCACTGGCCCGAGGTAGGGGACGAGGATGTCTCAGAGTTGCCCCAGCCATGCCACCACCGGATCTAGTAGAGGATCCCATTATTGAGGAGCAGGGCGAGGTGCCTGCAGCAGAACCATCCCCGGTAGATTTCATGCCAGCACCGGGCTTCCAAGAGGTCATGGGTCATGTGCTATGGTTCATGGACACTATGACCAAGGCTGGTTTATTTCCAGCAGACCCAGCCACATCTCAGGCGAGAGGGGGAGCACAGACCCCTACTGCTCAGGCTCCTAGGCATGCAGCTGCTGTATATCAGACCCGGGCACACTACCCGTAGGTGGAGCCCAGCCAGTGGCAGCAGCCTTACCTGAGCCCAGACCAACTGCGGTCGGCGAACCGCAGAAGCTATTGGACAGATGGACTAGGCTACACCTTCCTTTCTTCGAAGGTGAGCGAATGAGGATCCCAGGACTTCATTGATCAGTGCAAGGACGGATTGCACAGCATGAGGATATTAGAGACCCACGGGGTGGATTTTACTACTTTCCAGCTGGAGGGCAGAGCTCGTAGATGATGGCAGTCTCATCTTCTTGGCAAACCAGCAGGTTCTCCTCCCTTGACTTAGGATTAGTTTGCACGCCTTTTCTTGGATAGGTATATTCCACCCTCCCAGAGGGAAGAGTTGTGGTTTCGGTTTGAGCAGCTCCAGCAAGGTCAGATGTCAGTTACTGATTACGAGGCGAGATTCTCTGAGTTGTATCGCCATGCACCTATGATACTTCCTACTGAGGCGGAGAGAGTATGGAGGTTTGTTGTGGGGTTGCACTCCGGCATTCAGGCCAATATGTCCCTAGAGGTTGAGATGGGGACTTCTTACCAGCTAGTTGTGGAGATAGCTCATAGGATTGAGGGTTATCGTTAGCGGGCCCGAGAGCAGATGCTGCGGCACAAGTGGTTTCGTTATTCTGGAGGGTTAAGTGGTGCCCCATCGGGGGGTAGAGGTCAATTTGGGAGAGGTCAGCCTAGCAGGCCCACATATCCAGCACTGCCGCCTCCCTAGTTAGACCTTATTTCAGCGCCATACTAGAGAGTTCCTACCGCCCACCAGCTATTCAGGGTTCCTCCAGTGGGTATTCAGGCCATCAGGGTCAGACTTTAGGACAGCAGTCCTTCGTATCGAGAGGTTGTTTCGAGTGCGGGGATTTCAGCCACGTGCGGAGGTTCTGTCCCAAGCTTCGGGGCAAGGCAGTACAGCAGGGTTTTCAACTTGTGATTACAGCACCAGTAGCCGCACCAGCCATCCAACCATCTAGAGGCGGAGGGCAGGTGGGTAGGGGCCGTCCTAGAGGTGGAGGCCACGCAGGTGGCGCTCCAGCTAGATTGTATGTTTTCCCTGCCAGACCAGATGCAGTGGCTCAGATGTCGTGATAACCTTGTATTATTTCTGAATGCGGTAGGGATGCTTCGGTATTATTTGATCCAGGGTCTACCTATTCATATGTGTCATCTATGTTTGCTCATTTCCTAGGTGTTCCTCGTGAGTCCTTGGGTACTTCTGTTTATATGTCCACTCTGGTGGGCGATTATGTTATTGTGGATCGGGTCTATCGGTCGTGCATTGTTATTCTGTGGTTATGAGACTAGTGCAGATCTTCTGCTGTTTGATATGACCGACTTTGAGGTCATCCTGGGCATGTACTGTTTATCTCCATATCACGTCATCCTTGATTACCATGCCAAGACTGTTACCTTAGCGATGCTAGAGTTTCCTAGATTGGAGTGGAAGGGTTCGTCTGTCAGCACACCTAGTCGGATCATCTCTTTTATGAAGCTCGACATATGGTCGAGAAGGGTTATTTGGCTTATCTAGCCTATGTTCGGGATACTACCGTAGAGACTCCAACGATCGATTCAGTACCCGTAGTCCAAGAGTTCTTCGATATGTTTCAATCTGATCTTCCAGGCATGCCACTAGATCATGATATCAATTTCTGCATTGATTTGGCTCCAGGTACACAGCTTATATCTATCCCATCGTACCTTATGGCTCCAAAAGAGTTTAAGGAACAGCTTGAGGAGTTGCTGGCAAAGGGGTTTGTCAGGCCGAGTGTGTCGCCTTGGGGTGCACCAGTGTTATTTTTAAAGAAGAAAGATGGGACTATACGGATGTACATTGATTACCGCCAATTGAACAAAGTTACCATCAAGAATAAGTACCCGTTGTCACGGATTGATGATTTTTTTGACCAGTTGCAGGGTGCCAGGTTGTTCTCTAAGATCGATTTGAGATCGAGGTACCATCAGTTGAAGATTCGGGATTCGGATGTTCTGAAGACTGCTTTCCAGACTAGATATGGCCATTATGAGTTTCAAGTGATGTCCTTCGGTCTTACTAACGCCCCGGCGGCGTTTATGGATTTGATGAACAGGGTGTTCAGGCCGTATATTGATTCGTTTGTTATTGTCTTCATTGATGACATCTTGATCTACTTGCGTAGCATGGAAGAGAACGAGTAGCATTTGAGAGTGGTGCTTTAGACCTTGTGGGAACAGAAGCTATATGCTAAGTTCTCCAAGTGTGAGTTTTGGCTAGATTCTGTAGCATTCTTGAGGCATGTTGTATCAGACGAGGGTATTAAGGTGGATCCTAAGAAGATTGAGGCAGTTCAAAGTTGGCCTCGTCCTACCACGCTGACCGAGATTAGGAGCTTCGTGGGGTTAGGAGGTTATTATCGTCGGTTTGTAGAGGGCTTCTCATCTATTACGGCACCTTTGACTAGATTGACCCACAAGGGTGCTCCATTTCGACGGTCTGATGATTGTGACGCGAGCTTTTAGAAGCCCAAGACAGCTTTGACTACGGCACCAGTTCTAGTGTTGCCTTCCGGTTCAGGGATGTATATTGTGTATTGTGATGTTTCACGCGTCGGTTTGGGTTGTGTATTGATGCAGAAGGGGAGAGTTATTGCATATGCTTCACATCAGTTGAAGCCCCATGAGAAGAATTACCCTATACACGATTTAGAGTTGGCTGCGATTGCTCATGCTCTTATGATCTGGAGGCATTATCTTTATGGGGTGTCTTGTGACGTTTACACCGATCATCGCATCTTGAAGAATTTGTTCAAGCAGAGGGATCTTAATTTGAGGCAGCACAGGTGGCTTGAGTTACTAAAGGACTATGTTATTACCATCCTTTATCATCCGGGCAAGGCGAATGTAGTTGCGGATGCTTTGATTAGAAAGGCAGAAAGTATGGGTAGTTTGGCATTCATTTCAGCAGAGAAGAGGCCATTAGCTTTGGACATTCCGTCCTTGGCTAACAGACGTAAGGTTGGATATTTCAGAGCCTGGTCGAGATCTTGCATGCATCATTGCCCAGTCTTCACTATTGGAGCATATCAAGGCTCGTCAGTTTGATGATCTGTACTTGTTGGTTGTTAGAGAGACGGTACTACAGGGTGGTGCCAAGGAGGTTACTATCGGCGAGGATGGTGTTTTGCGCCTCCAGGGTCATCTATGTGTTCCTAATGTCGATGGCTTGAGGGAGAGGGTTCTAGAGGAGGCACACAGTTCTCGGTATTCTATTCATCCAGGTGTACAAAGATGTATCGCGACCTGAGGCAACATTATTGGTGGCGGCGGATGAAGAAGGACATAGTTGAGTATGCTGTGAGGTGTCTAAATTATCAACAGGTTAAGTATGAGCACCAGCGGCCAGGTGGCCTACTCCAGCAGATGACTATACCTGAGTGGAAATGGGAGCGAATTACCATGGACTTCGTAGTTGGGTTGCCACGGACCTTGCAGAAGTTTGATGCAGTTTGGGTCATTATCGACAGGTTGACCAAGTCTACGCACTTCATTCCAGTGGCGACCATGTATACTTCAGAGAGGGTTGGCCCAGATTTATATTCAGGAGATAGAGGCCCTCAGTTCACTTGGCATTTTTGGAGAGCAGTACAGAGTGAGTTGGGGACCCGTGTAGAGCTCAGCACAACCTTTCATCCACAGACCGACGAGCAGTTGGAGCGGACAATTCAGATCTTGGAGGACATGCTCAAAGCATGTGTGATTGACTTTAGAGGGCAGTAGGATCGATTCTTGCCCTTGGTCGAGTTTGCTTACAATAACAGTTATCAATCCAGCATCGAGATGGCTCCATTTGAGGCTTTATATGGTCGGGGATGTCGATCACCCATCGGATGGTTTGAGACGATGAAGCTAAGTTATATGGTACTGATTCGGTGAAGGATGCCTTGGAAAAGGTAAAGTTTATTCAAGAGCGACTTCGCACAGCATAGTCCAGACAGAAGAGTTACACGGATCAGAAGGCGTGTGATTTATCATTTATGGTGGACGAGAAGGTTCTCTTGAAAGTCTCGCCGATGAAGGGGATCATGAGTTTCTGGAATAAGGGCAAGTTGAGCCCAAGGTTTATAGGTCCATTTGAGGTGTTGAGACGAGTTGGGAAGGTTACTTATGAGCTTGCCTTGCCTCCCACTCTATCGGGAGTTAATCCAGTACGTGTCTATGCTCCGGAGCTATCATGTCGACAGGTCGCATGTGTTAGACTTCAGTACGGTTCAGCTAGATAAGAACCTGGGTTATGAGGAGGAGTCAGTTGCCATTGTTGACAGGCAGATTTGCCAGTTGAGGTCCAAGAAGATTTCTGCGGTAAAATTTTAGTGGAGGGGCCAACCAGTCGAGGAAGCGACTTGGGAGGCCGAGGAGGAGGTTTTTGGAAAGTTTGACCCAGAGTGGACTCTTTGAAGTCGGGTTCAGATTCCGATTCCGGAAGTTGGAGTAGGTCCGTAATGTCATTTAGGACTTGTGTGTAAAATTTAAGGTCAATCGGACGTAATTTGATAGGAATCGGACATGTGGATGTGTTTTTAGAAGTTTTGAGTTTTCATGATTTGATTCATGCATTTTGGCATCCGATTCGTGCTTTTAGATGTCATTCTGGCATTTCGGTCGCGCGAGCAAGTTCGTATGATATTTTTAGACTTGTATGGACATTTGGTGCGAAGCCTAGAGGGCTCGGGTGCATTTTAGATGCGTTCAGATGGATGGGAAGACTTCAGTTTTCTGGGTTTTTTTTGCTGGTGTCTCAGGTACCGCAAAACCTCGCATTTGCGAGACAGGAATCGCAATTGCGAAGAAGCCTGGCCAAGGCAGGACTCGTATTTGCGAAGATTTTGTCGCAATTGCGACCTTCGCATTTGCGAACAAGGTGTCGCGATTGTGACACCTGCGACCTTGACAGTGGGGGCTTAGCTTCGCATTTGCGAAGATTTTGTCGCAATTGCGACCTTCGCATTTGCGAACAATTGTTGCGACATGTGTAATAGCTTTTATTGTGGGACCTAGCCTTATTTTCCTCATTTTCCACTTGGTATTAGACGATCTTGAGAGCATTTTTGGGAAGGGTTCCATCAACATCAAGAGGTAAGTGATCCATATCAATTCTTTAGCTAAGTACATGAATCATAAGTAGATTTAATATGAAAAATGGTAGGATTTATGGGATTTTGAGGAAAACCTAGGTTTTTGATAAAAATGGGATTTAACTATGAAAATGGTCTATGGAATTTAGTGAAAATCATATATTTGAGTTCATGAGGTTATGGGTAACAACTTTCTTCGAAAAATTTCGGAATCCGGGCACATAGGCCCGAGGGGGTGAATTTAGGAATTCTTCAATTAGGGTTGGGAAATCACTTTGATAGTTAGGATATGAACCTTTGAATATATATTGACTATTTTATATAATATTTGACTAGTTTCGAATCGTTTGGCACGGAGTTGAGGGTTTAAAGCACAATTGTGGACCGAAAAGTAAGCTTTGAGACGGTAAGTCTCTTTTCTAACCTTGTAAGAGGGAATTAACCTCATAGGTGAATTGATTTAATATGTGCTTCTATTTGTGGGGGGCTACGTGTGCACGAGGTGACGAGAGCCCGTACGTAGCTACTAAGTATGCTTATGTCCGGGTAGTCTAGGACCCAAATCACGTTTATACTGCAATATTTGCACCCTACCTGCTAATTTAATTGGTTAAAACAAATTGGAACTTGATAGAGGAATTGTAAAAGGTTAAATTTCATTTACTTGATTTTTGGACGGGTTACTTGACCGCTAATGAGAATTGGTATTTATTTGAATAATAGCCCCTTAATAATCTTTGAATCGGTTGTTTATAAAGTATTTTCTCTTCTTGTGGAGTGGACCGAACGCCTCGCTAACAGAATAGATGCATCTATGGTTCGTGTCGTTCAACCCTCGGTAGTGCATAGTTTATATATTTGTATGTTGGATCGGGCCGTACAACCTCGGCATAATTCGTGCTTAATAATTCTTAGAGCCCAATTATAATTGATATTGTTTCATTGGCTTGAGAGATTAATTTATTAAATGATTGAAATTAATTTAGGATTTTCTATTAGTGAAAGAATTATCCATTTATTTCTAGTTATTGAGTTTTCAGCTGTATTTATATAGTCCATGCTTAGTTATAATTTCAATATTTCATTGTTAGCCCATAGTAAGTGTCGAAGTCGAACCCTCGTCACTACTTCTTCGAGGTTAGACTAGATACTTACTGGGTACATGTTGTTTATGTACTCATGCTACACTTCTGCACTAATCGTGCAGGATCTGAGGCAGGTGCATCTGGTTATCAGTCCGGCAAGCATCCTTGACTTCCTCGAGACTTAGCGGTGAGCTGCCTTTCGAGCCCGTTCTGCAACACCCAAAGTCTTCCTTTTGTTTTTACTTTCTATTTATTTCACTTCAGACAGTAGTGTAGTATTTTTTTTTTGTATATTCTACTAGTAGCTCATACACTTATGATACCAGGTCTTGGAGATTATGCTAGTAGACACATGATGATTTTTCTTTGGGATATTTACTTATCTCATTTGCTCTTAAAATTATTTATCTCTTATCTTATTAAATTTTTACTTCCTATTAGTGCACTAATTAAAAATTATCTATTTTTAAAATGTTAAAAGAATTAATCACACGATTAGTTCACTGTTGGCTTGCCTAGCGATAACATTGGGCGCCATCACGACTTATAGGAGAAATTGGGTCGTTACAAGCACAGAGATAATCTTCTACTATATATAATAATAGGAGAGGGAAAGACACTATATTAAATCAAGTGGTAGCATAATATAAAATCACTTGGTAATTTATGATAAAGTTAGTTAGGTTAGGTAATAATTAATTTTTTTTGAATTTAAATTTTAAAAAAATTAATTATGTGTTGTTAATAATTAGTTACTCTTTTTGAATTTGAATTTAGACATACTTAATTTTTTTTTTTGCGAAAATAATAGTTTATTTGAAAATTATTTATTTTGAAACATATTCTATATTAATTTGGAAAGTTGTCAACACATCATATAACTTCATATATTATATTAAAGGACCCCACTTATGCGAACTCATTGGGTGGTTGTTGTTGTTGTTGTTATATATTATATTAAAAGAATGATAGTTCATATAGTGAAGCATGAGGTCAAGCCAAGTATCATATAGAGAAAATAGTACTTCGCACTTTAAAGGAGTGTCATATAGAGAAAATGCTACTTCACAGTTTAAAGGAAAAATTTAACTCGATTTTATGACAAAATCTAATCTATATCTATATTATAGATTTTTACAGACAAATTGTAATGCTAAGAGTGTATTTGATTTTTTAAGCTAAAATACAATCTTTAATATTCTTATTAGATTATATCATTTCAAAATTCTTATGTAGTAATTTTAATAGAAAAATTAAGGAGAATTTAATTTAACTGCTTATTAAAAATAATATAAAATAATAATTATTATAATTATTAGTACATTTATGACATATAATTAAAGAACTTCTTTGTTTAACCTTTGAACTAATTCAACACCATCCATTTAGAAAAATAATATAATAATATATGTATAATAGATAAACACTAAATGGAAACAAAATAATATTATAGAACGAAAACTACTATATAAAGAGGAGAATAGATAAAATGTGATTTTATCCACGTTTCAAATTTATTTGATAAAATAAAGTGAATAAATAATACTCAAAAACATTATTGAATAATTTAAATAATGAAATAATTATGAAAAAGTCATACAGGAAAAAGTGATGTTAAATTCCAAGAGTATAAAAATTATATTCGTTATATTATATAAAACTGGTAATTTACTAAAAATTCATATGATAATGTTGATAATATTAAGCAATGGATAATACAATTAAATAAGCAAGAAAGAAAAGAAAAATATAAATTTGTGGAAAAATATAAAAGTATAAGACTTATAATTAGAAGTATGATGAGAAAAGTTATACATATACACATAGCTAAAATCATAATAAACAAAGAGTCATAAAGGAAGAATACTAAAAATCAAATTCAATCGATAGTGTGAAAATGTATATACTAATTAAATTTCTCTTATAAGAAATTTTAATTAACAAATGGAAGTCATAAACCCATCATGCAAAATACAAAAATATAAATATACTATTAGGTATTTATACATAAGATAAACATATATATATATATATATAACACAAAATAATAATTAATAATATTAATAGATTTTCTGCAAAAATAATAAAAGGATTATCTCTTTTATACTTTTGATGAATTTTGAAATTATAATTTAGTAGAGTAAAAAAATAATGTACGAAAAGAGGGGGATAAAAATAATTTTAGGATATTTATACTTTGCATTAATTAAAAAAAGATAAATAAATGACACTCACAAAAATTATTGATAAATTTAGACAATTGAAGAATGTTGAACAGTAAAACATAAGTTTAAAAAAAAACAAATATTCTCGGAATAAGAAAATTTATATCTATGCTATATTAGAAGAAAAATACTATCAAAATATTAAGCCAATTGACAAGTTAATAAAAAATTACAATAGTAAATGTATAGTATTACGTACTTACTAATTTAATAAAGAATAAATAAGGAACAAATAATTTATTTGATTATTATATGATGTGTTTTTGCACATCTATATCTATATTATTATAAAAGCACGAATAATTTATGCTAAATATTGAACGACTAAAATAACCTTGAAATATTAATCGATTTTTATAACCTTAATTACTTGTATAATTTAAGGATATAATTATAAATTACCTGAGGCTGATTTTTATTTCCATTTAAAATACGCATACATCAATGCTACATAGTCGATTTTGGGTCAAGTTCTTTTTCTTTGCGGCATACTTCTTCTTGCTATCTTACTTTTTGTTGGACAATATATGGCCGATTTGGTTTCTCCTCACCGTCAACTTTTTTTTGCAAGCCTTTTCCTTTTTTAACAACAATATTTTTCCTTATTTAATCTTCTCCCATAGAATTCATCTTAATTACACGAATCCATGTAGGAAAAAAATAAGACAGTTATTCCTATAAAAGATGCCATTGTTCTATATTATTCATTACTCTCTAAAAGTTTTGGTGTAGAACGAAATAATTTTTCTCTAAAGGTATTATTAGTTCTTTCTATTGTTTCTATTTTTCGTAATTAAGTAATGCTTAATGTTTTGGTATAGAATGAAGCAATTTTCTCCAAAGGTATTATTAGTTCTTTCTATTATTCTCGTTTTTCGTAATTCATTAAGTTCCCATTTTTTGTAATTGAGTAATGCTTTAGGGTCATGTATATGAATTAGAGAGAAAAATAATGACATCTTAACTTTTATTGTAATTGTTTTTTGTGTCTACTTCTTCGTTTTTCGGCATAGTTTTTAGTTTTAGATATCAAAATCTTTTACAGTGACTGAAATATTATGTTTAAATTGTACATCTTTAGAGATTAGTGATTTGTATTATTTCAACTAATGGTAGTGTAACAATATTAATTTTCAGCTATGACATAATATTTTGCAACTTTTACTTATATATTGCAGGTATGTCACGCAGCGTAATGGAATCAGATTTTAAAAAATAATGTGTCCCAATAAATAACCTTAAACCTTATAATGTTGAATAGGTAATTAAGGTATTGGTTATTCGAAGAGGACCAATGATAAAATATAAGAACAACAAAGGAGAGGATTTTCGTTGGCATTTAACATTTGTTGACTAAGAGGTAGGCTTCTTTTGTATATTTATTTTGATATAATTTATTACTTCGTATTATTTTTATTTAATCTAAAAAAATTTATATTAATTTATAGGGGAGAAAGATCCAGACAGTACTTTTGAATAAAAATATTGAAGATTGAAAAATTTTATTTCAACAGAACAAAAGCTATTACATTATAAATGGTCGCGTGAAGGCTGCTAATTCTACCTATTTATTTGTGCACAAGGAGTTGGAAATATCTTTTAGCAATTATACTACAGTTACAGAATGCACCAACCACTTTTCGACCTCAAAATTTTCGAAGAATTTTCTATCTTTAGAAGAGGCAACAAAATCCACCATCGAAACATTATTTGATAATTTCCTTCTTGCTATCTTTTGATAATACATTGAATACTTTTATTTTAGTGTATGTAAGTATTTCACACTAATTCCTTTAATAGTTACTTTGTAACTTAATTTCTCTTTATACTTTTCACAGATGTAATTTGCATACCGATAAAAGCAAAGGGACTATCAATGGTGGGAGGAAAAAAGAGGCTCGAAATAATAGTTACAGATGAAACGTAAGTAAAAATTAGTTAAGCAATTTAATATTTATATTACATAATTACAACTAATAAAATATTTACTTATGTTTTGCAACTAATACATATTTTAATTGTAAAATTTAGGCATGATCGTAAAACTGTAACCAAGTGGGGTAAGCTAGCTGAAAAAGATGGGAAAATTCTACAACAACTGATAGATGAGAAACCTGTCGTAGCATTTTGTGATGTGAAAATAATTGACTAAAAATTTTACGCACGTACATAGTAACCAGTTATTATAAAAGCACAAATAATGATATGGGTGGATAAAAATATCCCTCAAATATTTCTTACTTAAAGCAATTTAATGAAGGATATAAATGTAATATTGGATAGAAAGTACTCCAAGTAAAACCTTTTCCTGTTGGGACTTAATTCCTATATTTAAGCAGCGAATAATAAAAACTTTCTTTAAATAATGAGTATTACAACTCGCTTTCAATGAGTAGTACACAAATCATACAATTAAATCTATGATTACCACATCTACATAACACATTAGTCTATTCGAATCTTTTTTTTTTTGGACAGTCCAAGTTAGAATCACATTCTGTATATTGATATCTTATAAGATTAAATTAGTCTTTACATAAAATAAAATAACTTAACATGGTAAGCTTTTATGAGAATACACATTCACGGGAAATACAAAATCAGAACCAAACGGTAAATTCTGCTTTTCCTTGTAATATGAGATCAATATTTCCATCACGTACCAAACCGACAGGGTGAAAGGCAATTGCTGCCACCTACCGAAGGTCTCAAAATCCAGGTGTTCTTTGATTTCAGAAAATATTGATACATTATGTGAATTCTACAATCTATGTTATATCAAACTTTATTTTATCAAGTATTACAATAATATGTTCTCAGCTAAAATATAATACCGTTGTACCATCTCTACGTTTTCTTGTTTTACAAACATTACTCAAATTTGATTCCTGGATTCAAATTGACTTTGTACTTCGGATGCCTACTTTTAAAAATCTAAATGGTCTTATTTTAATTGATTTACCATGAATGTTTTTACTTTGACAATTATTATTAAAATTGTTGAGAGTTTCATTTTGTGAGACTAAAATTGACAATGTAAAATTAAAAGAAAAAAATACTAAGGAAAATATTTAAAATAACATCTTTTTGCTTGTAATTGTATAGAAACACGTTGTCAGTTATCTATATATTTGACTTAAAATACATTGCTAACTTTTTTGTTGGAATTAGGAATGAACAGATAGTTGAAACAAAAAATCAACATAAAATAAGTTTTAATAATTTTCTTCCAAATTTTGAAAATGAAAAGTACACATTTATAACATAAGAACTTTTTTACTATTTTCGAAAAAAATTTACTTTTTTCGAAATTAGTGTTTGACTATAAAATTTTCAATTTTCACTTGAAGATGAATTTTGCAATTTTTTGAAAATCTAAAAAACTCCAAAAAATTATTATTCAAAATCTTCACTCAGATCACTCACAAAAATTCAAAAACAATCCAAAATTATATTCATGTCCAAACACAACTCTAATTTTCAAATACATTTTCACTTGTAAAACAAATTCACTTTTTTTTTTAAATTTTGCAATTCTTATGTCCAAACGCCAATCTGGAAAAGATAAAATCTCTACAGAATTGAGTATACTAGAATAAAAAATAAAAGCACCAAAAATAGACTTACGGTAAACACAATTCTTACGCAAATAACCCAAAAACCTAAAAGAAACAAATACAATTGCATGCTGCAAATCCCAAGTAGTTGGGGTTACCAAGTTTCAAGTAATTGGTATATTTCAACTTTTTAGATATGTAAAATTGAGAACAACCATACTGGTTTTTAGATAACTTGGATCTCCTTTCCTTTTCTTTTTTGAAACAAATTCACAATTTAATCTGATTCTGAAAAATGAGGAGTGAACACTTCTATAAAAGTAGCCCATATTCCAAATGCTTGATCTTAAAATTTTTAAGAAGTATTAGTTTTTATCTTTGGTAGAAGAAGAAAAGAAAGTTCGGCAAAATTCTCCAGAGTTATTTAACTTTTTGTTTTTTTAGAGGCCTGATTGCATAGTAAATATTTATTTTTATTTTATTGAGAAAAATAACGTTCATGAATTATGAGTAGCCTATTCTTGATTGTTTAGATATTTAATTCAAAAATTATGGTCAACTTATCAAGACGTGTAGGTTTGTGGCTTTTATACAATTCAATTTGATTAGTCGGTTTCAAAAAATATCTTGAATCTCTAAATATTGTAAAGATTATCTTGGCAGCTTTGTTTATATCATAGAATTGTTAGATCTTCTAATCTTTGTTATTATTCGTTTAGATCTTCTAACTCCTTGTTATTGCTATTGCCAGCACAAGTTGCCACTTTTGATTAAAAAAATTATTTGATTTTTTAAATTAAATGAATAAACTACAGTAGATAATAAAAAGTTATTTTATCTTTAGATTAGATATTATTTTGCAGCTATTTCTTTGTTATTACAGGTGTTTTGAGAATGACATTGGAAGTTGATCACTAATAGGATATAAAAACGGAAGAGGTGAAGGTTTGCATTGGCAGTTAAGCTTTTGTGGGCAAAGAAATAATATTTTTTTGTATATTTGTATTATATTTTTAACTTGTCGGTATTTATTTTTGGGCTCTTTACATAACTAAGCAATATTAAAAAAAACATAATACATCTTGTGTGACGACCCGGCCAGTCGTCTCGTGGGTTACCACTCCGTCTTCCCCATTTTCTGTCTCATTATATTTCGTTATCTATATTTTATGTAATCAAGTTGAGTAAGTTGCATTCGGAGTAAAATCAGTAAGAAATGAGATACTTAGTCTCTTTCAAGAAGGCTTAAGTGCAAAAGTCAACCGTATGTTGACTTATGAGTTAGAATGCTCGGATGTGAAATCAGATGATTTGGTTAGTTTCGGGAGAGGATTTATGACTTAGGAGAGTGATCGGAATTAGTTTTGGAGGTTCCGTGTAGAATTAGGCTTGATTTGGTGAAGTTAGAATTTTGGCGATTTCCGGTTGATAGGCGAGATTTTGATCCGAGGGTCGGAATGGAATTCCGAAAATTGCTGTAGCTTCAATATGTGATTTATGACTTGTGCGCAAAATTTCAGGTCATTCGGACGTGGTTTGGTCGGGTTTAGATCAAAAGAGCGATTTAGAAGATTTTGAAATCCTTAGGCTTGAATCCGATGCGAATTTGATGTTATGATGTTGATTTGAACGTTCCGATGGTTGGAACAAGTTTGAATAATGTTATGGGACATGTTGGCATGTTTGGTTGAAGTCCCGAAGGTCTCGAATGGATTTTGGATAGTTGATGGAGTTTAACTTTGGCGTTTCAAGAAGGTGTCGATGTCGTACCTTCAAGAAAAAGTGGTATCATATTATGCAAATGAACTCCAAATTCAGTTTTGATTGAAGCATTAGATCTATATCGAAATTTCGGAGCCATAGCAAAAAGAATCGTCCAATTCGGACATCGTATGAGGAAGTTATGCCTATTTTCATGTCGGGGAAAAATTCTGCAGACAT
>MCJB01048762.1:45479-59373 GCA_002018475.1 Nicotiana obtusifolia
GGGGGGGGGGGGGGGGGGTTGCCGTTACAAAGGAGTTAAAATTGAAAAGTTTTACTATAATGATGAGAGAGAAAGGATATCTATATTATTAGGATAAACTGACTCATTAATTTGAGGGTCAGTTAAAATATTTAAAGTATGTTAGAATTGTAAAAGAAATTATCATTAATGGATAAATGAAGAATAATATTATTAATGAAAATAATATTAAATAAAAGATTGGGCATGTAAAAATTTCTTTATTATTTTTTGATAACTTGTGTAAACGGTATTTCTCGATGAAGTGGAAAGATATATTAGAACAAAACAAAAGCTACTACATCATAAATGATTGTGAAAGATCATATTGTATATTTCTGAATTATAAGTACATAATAATATTATCTACCTTAGTTAATATAATTATTTTTTGCCCGTTTAGAAGATGTTCAATTATTTTGAGTTCAATTATTATATTACGCTAACATAACATATTAACATTGATTATCGGTATCTAAATGACTATTGTATTTTTTAATATCAATTTCTTTACAACAATTTTTTCTCCCTGAACATATATAACTATCTCATTAATAAAATTTGGTATTGCTTCACATAAATAATTGATTGAATCATTGTGTGCTAACATTAACGTGCAACGCACGTTCGTAGAAACTAGTTGTATTAAAAATTTAAATAACAACTAATAATATTAAAATAATATAATATAATATATCAGATTATAATTTTATAAAATTAATATTTTGCAAAATTATCGGGTTTCAACATTAGTTTGAAGGAGAAAAAAGAAAAAGTAAGATAATTGTATAACTAGGCCTACTTAGTGGATGAGAGACAACATGTGAAAGAAATGTATAAGACACGTTTGCTTAGTGGAATTGACGTAACAAAACCCATTATATAAACGAGGCTTAGATTCACTTCAATTGGATCCTTTTGATTATTTCATAGTAGTAGAACTTTTAGGAAATTGAATTCAATTGGATCGATCTGCTGAAGGGGAGCAGTAGCAGAAGGGGGAAAAAATGAAACAAATGGATATAGAGTCAGTGAAGAAATTCTTGGAGAAAGAAGGTGGGAACTATGAATCCACAGTAGATTCCATGCCTTCGAGATTCCTTGAAGCTTTTGTCTCACATGGCATAAAAGTTGACCTCGTTGAACCAGGCCGCATTCTCTACTCTTTCCAAGTCCCATCTCGTCTAGTGGTAATTCATCTTTTGTTTTCTATTCCCGTTGACTTACCAACCATTTCTTTTGTTGTTGTTCTTGTTCTTGTTCTTGTTGTTTAATTAATTGGGATTGCCAGAATGGGGGTAATTTTCTACATGGTGGAGCTACGGCGGCTCTGGTGGATATTTTGGGTTCGGCTGTTATTCATACAGTAGGTGCACCCTTTACTGGTGTCTCCGTTGAGATCAACGTTTCCTACTTGGATGCTGCTTTTGTTGGGGTAAGTTGTCCTCTTTCTTGTTTTTCAGATTGAAATTTGGTAGATTTTTTGTAGAAATACTGAATTATTGAGTACTGGAATGAGGATTTATCTAGCAGACCCCCAGCTAGTTTGGGATTGCATATTTGTGGTTATAGTAAAATCGGGTTGTGAATTTGGCTCTCTTTCTTTCTTTTCTAAATGACGGTGATGTCTAGGGCGGCACTCCCTACAACATAGGTATCGGGTAACTCTGCCCACCAAAGCTTAGGAATATGAGAAGAAATCACCCGGTTCCTCCATTGGGATCATAGTTCTCTTCCCACTTCATTGATCCCTAGCTCACACCTGGGTGCAGCTCTTTTATTCCTTTTGTTCATGTTTTTGTGGTACATTTATTGATTTGCTTTGCGATTAGGTTCGATGTTGTCCTTCATCTTTACCTCAGAAATGTACTAGGATGTTGGAAGTTATTAGCTTTTTGCATAATAATAGGTCTTCCTAAACGCTCCCCCGGTCAAGCATTCCGCTCATGTGCTGTGAGGAATTTAGTAGAGTGGCAAGAGAAGAAAAGCTAACTACTAAATGAGAGAGCTTTACAGGAAAATGAGTAGGACTTCGCACCAAATAAGAGGCTCTCAAGAAATCATAAGAAGGATAAACTTTTAGACAGCATTATAGTGTTGATATGAGGGATTTATGGCCCTTATTTCATGGTGGAGGTCTTTGGTAAGCCATGCAGTTTTATTTGCATAGCTTCTTGATCATTCATTAAGTATAGTTAGCAGAATGTTACATTGCTATGAGGGGGAACCTAGTTAAACTGAATTCTGTATGAAGGCCAGTTTAGAGGACACTTTTAAGAAGTGCTCTGGTTTTAGCAATGCCACAGACTTTATTTCATAAATTCTACTCTGGGAAGTCAGAGGAACATAGACCTTCTTAAGCATGCAGGTAATCATGGAAATGCCTCTAGCAATGAAATATTGGGATACACGTACATGGTTTTACTTCTACTGTTCTACAGGATAAACATGAACAGCATTGATTCTGGAATTTAAGATCCAATGAAGAAAAAAAAGAAGTTGGTGCAGTAGCATGGACTTTAGCAATAGTCAGTTTAACAATTCGACTGTTTTGATTTAGAAGCTTCAGCTTTAATCTTCTTGTAGAATGTTAATGCTATCTTCAAGCGAAGAGCCTTATGGTGGTAAAGAATAAGGAATTAGAATAAATTGCCACTTTGTTCACACTTAGACAATATAGATAAATCCTGTAATACCAGGCATCTAATTTGCAATTTGAGGAAGTAATAGTCTAGCAACTTAAAGCATATGTTGTAATTTAGTGCTATTAATTGCAATATAAATACATGTTAGAAAAACTTATCATTTGTTATGGGTAGTCAAAATACTTTGTTGAAATAGGAGGTACTTTGGTTATTGTAGCAGCAAAAAGTTGCACCAAGCAAAGGACTTTCACCAGCTAAGACTTTGTTTCTTGTAATTTTAAAGTTAAATCTTCTCCCAACTGCATCTAGCAAGAAAGATAGCAGAAACAGAAGAGCAGTTTTGCGCCTAGTTTAGCATGCAGATATCTACACCTGCATCATTGACTTTCTTGTCACCAAATGTTATCACCTTCTTCAGTCATGTATCAGCTCAGTGTTTCTCAAATCTTGAAGCGTGCACCGTGTCGAATGAAATTCTACTGTTATCTAATTTGTTTCCTCTTTTTATTGGTAAAAATTTAACTAGAAGTGAAGCGTATTAATGTGCTTGCTGATTCTCATCCTTATATTTTTTTTCTTTTAAATGTTGATTGGTTAAAGACCTGCTAATTTTGGTTTGTTTTACTTGCTAAAAATTCTAATATAACTTGTTATAGCCAAATTTAGTAGTAGTTGTTGATATGCTTTTTCACATATATTATTCCATTCCATTTTAAGAGCTGTATTTTCTGCATCATGCGAGTCAATATTGGCTAATTGAAAAATGCAATATGCTCATTCAACTGTTGTCTTATCTTACATAATCAGGAGGAAATCGAAGTTGAAGCCAAAGTATTACGTGTTGGGAAGACAATCGGTGTTGTCAGTGTTGAGTTGAAGAAGAAAGAGACGGGGAAGATAGTTGCACGAGGTCGTCATACCAAGTATTTGGCTGTCAATAGTAAGCTTTGAGCTACTACATATACATTTGCTGGCAATCCCCTGGCTGCGACCAATCCCCTGATATACTGGCAATCCAGTTGGCTGCGACCAATGAAATCCTTTCCGAGGAAATTTTACCATATAACAAGTATTTTTTTGCATGTACGATATTACTCAACTGAACAATTAAGTACAGGCTTACGTACGTGCATGCTCATTTTATGTAGTTAATTACAAATCAATAATGTCTCCTGTACTGCAATATGATATTCCCCTCTCCTTCATAATAAGAGCGTGTTCTTACACTAAAGTCAGTTGATGTGCCATAAAAAGTGCAAATGGCATTTGATCTTGAATAAGAATTCCATACATTCAGATGCTAACACAGGTTATATACTGCAACATACATGGTGATGGATAAGATGGTTGATATTGTTCTCTTTTCTCGGGATGAATTTCGTTAAAGTACTATAGTCGAATGGGGTAGCTCGGTGCACAAAGCATCCCGCATTCACTAAGGGTCCCTCAACCTATCTTGATGCAAGTATCAGTGGCTGATTCCCACGGCTCGAACCTATGACCTATAATCACACAGAGACAACTTTATTGTTGCTCCAAGAATCCCCTTTCAGTACTATAATCAAATAGGTTCACAGTTTTCCAAATAGCCGCCCAATTAAACTTTGCATAATCGAAAAACTAGAAACAGAACAAAGGCTAGGATGTGGAAGAAAATTGCTCTTTGTTACTGGTGTCAAAGTCTAAAGTTCTAACCTTGGGGACAAATAAAGGTCAAAAAACACCAGCCATCAATAAAAGCAGGGGAAGGATCAAGTTTAATACATGGAAACCTAACACTTCTAGTAAATTTAAGTTCTGATTAATTGGTGGTTCATAAGTTTTCTTCACTCTGTACGAGTCCTAGTGCTTCTCCTAAATTCAAATTGTTTCTTATGGTCCTCCTTCCAACGCCTCCACCTGTGCCTTTCCTCATCATTGCAGAAAATTCCTTGTAGTCAATCTGTCCATCCTGCAAATTGAAAGTTCTTTTTTAGTGCGGAAAACACAAGAACAGACATTAAGAATCAACATCAGTGCACTAGAGTCAACAGAAAAACAAAGCACAAGTTGCACACAAATGGAATTAGTATCGGGAAGTTGATAAGAGAACTGACGTCAGTGTGCTGACAAGAACTCGAACAAATAACTAAACCTTCACAAGAGAGTGAGAAAATTACAGCTCTAGTAGCTGCACAACATTAACCAACTTAAAAAGCAAGTGCCCGGATTGATACAAGCAGATTCTTATGTTACTATACACAGTTTAAATCAGTAAACTCGTCTTCAGCACTGGTAAATGCAGTACGAAATGAGACTCGCTGAATGGTTTCTTTCAAAACCATAGAATAGCTCAGAGCAGAAATAAAACATCAGCAGATTTCATGATTTACAGCCTTCAATTATATGATGCATATAGTAGAATGGGGGCTGGGGAGATCGAGGTAGAGGAACAGTCACTGCCATTCACAACTCAGAAGGCATGCATGGAGATTCTGTCTGTAGGAGGTTCGAGAATTAAGAGCTGCTATAATGTTTTTGGCTTAAAGTGTGTGCTTGATATTGTGTGCATATCTGGAGAGCTAGGGCTCAGTAAGCAAATAACAGGAAATTCTAATCTAAATGGAAGCTAGTTGACACTGTTTGATTACTTATGTTAATCCTTCCTACGATGCTAGGGGTCCATTGAAATGCTTGTACATGGAAGTTAAGGTAATTGTCATGAAATCCTTCGTATGCACTGCCTAACATGATGAAGACGGAACAGGAGTAGGTCATGAATGAACTTTTAGTTCTAATGTTTGAACAGATGGCTTTTTAAGAGAAACAATATGGCAGTCAAAGGAAAAAACTTCTACTTCCTTTTTGCGGTGGGAGGGTGTCTGTAATAGTACTTGGCATCACTTACTTTTGTCCATTGACAATCTTTTTCAGCATATTTTGCACAAATGATGTTCCTTCTTTTAGTTAGCTAAAAAGTGAGAGGAAAAAGGAAAAAGCAACTCCTCAAGTAGACTAACTTATGACGGGAACTTGAGCGTACAACTATGTAACTCAACACCCATCCGAGTGCATCTGAGGTTCTCACGCAGACTTTAATATGTATTATGGGTATCCAAATGAGCTTGCTAAAGTTGGCTCTAATATCACACGAAAGATTATGAGTAGGGGTGGCAAAATGGTTAAAAGAAAATAGTTAACCACCTATATTATCCACCAAAAATGGTTTGGATACTAAACTTTTTAAAAACGGGTCAAATATGAAAGGATAATAACCATATTATCCATTTAGAAAATGGATAACCAATGGATACCCCATGGATAACTAATGGGTTTAACTTTTACATTTGTAAAACCTCAAATTGGAGGTTCCTCAAGTTTGGGAGACTAGGAATTCTCCCAAAAGTGATCATATTCATGAAGCCATAGATAATATGGGTATTAACCTGTTTTTTACCTATTAAATATGGGTCGGGTTGGATAATTTATCCGTTTTTTCATTACTCGTTTTTGACCCATCCCATATCCGACTCGACCCGCCCGTTTGCCACCCCTAATTATGAGCATCCAACCCTTAAGGCAATGGGTAGAGCGGCGCACGTTCTTTATAAACCCCTTTGGATGTCATTTAATACGTTAGTGGACATTATGTAACTCAATTCACCTTTACTCCATACATATGTGCATGACATAAAAACAAAAGAGAACAGAACTTACATTATCTTGATCAATATCTTTAATAATTTCATCAAGATTGAGCTCGCTAAGACCAAATTCTTTGCAGGCTTGCTGAAGTTCTTCGATAGTTATGTATCCACTACCATCTTTGTCAAAATAAGAGAAGGCTGATAACAGATTCTCTTCCCTTTCCAATTTGTTCAAATGAACAGTAGCAGCAATAAATTCCCCATAGTCTATTGTTCCATTGTTGTCAATGTCTGCCTGTCAGATAAAATATGGTTGGATCCATGTAGTCAATTGAGCGGAAAAATTATACTACATAAGAGCATAAACACGAGGGTGTGGTTAGGGGACTTGGTGGGAATATCTCGAAGACAAAAAAACATGGTGAGGAGAATTCTTACCGCATCCATAAGATCCTTGATCTCAGACTCCATCAGTTCAGAACCTACTCGCCTCAAACCCTCTTTTAATTCCTCAAAGGTTATTGTTCCACTATTGTCTGTGTCTAACATTTTGAATAGCTCCTTGAGACCACCGATTTCTTCTTCTGAAAGCCTCTCGGCAATCACCTACAAATAACAAGAGAATGAGTAAAGCAAGAATCAAAGATATAACATAATAAAACATTGAATAGGAATTGATAGAGGCTGGACTTGTCAATATAAATATCATATAGATAGCAGAGAGAAGCACCGCAATTTTAGTTATAACTTATAACTTCCATCCAGAAAGAAAAACCTCCATTCAACAACGATGTCAGCAAAAATTAGGACACTCATTCAGTTCAAGTTATCCTGGTTATTTCGTAACAGATTTTCACTTCAAATGTCATCAGCAACACATTATTAACTGAAAGGGGAATAGGATACTTTCAGCAGGATTTATGAGAAAAGCCTATAATTTCAATGCACATTTCTCTTTCTCAAAAAAAAATAGCCTTTTGCCAGGATTTCGAGTACAAATCGCCACAAGCAGGACTTAGATCCCAGTGGAAGAAAAATAAACTAAGTAGTGTGATGTCAGCAACTGTTAAAAATTCAGTTACTTCTTGTAAAAACTGCAAGAGGAACATCCATTCGCTCCATTCCCCTTTTAGCTTTTCTCATTCCATACATGTTCTCTCACGGAAGCATGCTTCAGGAAATAAGAAGATAAGAAAAACAGGAAAAGCATTTATCGGGGGAAAAAGGACATTGAACAACCACAAAATTCAGCTGCACTAAGGAATGGGCCACTATATTGGTAATGGAATTTTTACCTTGCAATTTTTCTGGAACAGAAATTACAAAGACAGTATATGGATAAGACAATGCAGGAGACCTGATTACTTGAACCTATGCTCACAGGTACACATTTTGACATGACATTAGTTTGACTATATATAATCAATAATTGCACAAAAAATTAACTGTCGGAAAAGAACAACTTTTGGCATACATATTGGTATCATGAAAAACTGCCAAAAAATTTGCCACTTTTAGACAGCACTGTATTTAAAATGCCATCCTAATTAACCATTCTGGAAAAACTACATATAGAGCAACATATCCCTCCATAATCATCAGCCATCGGAACTGTCAATTCTGCAGTTCCAAGGGACATCAGCATTAAAATTTTAGTCACTTTGGGCTTGATATTGCGGCATGATACAGAATCTTATTCTAAGAGAATTCACATTCAAAAAACGATGTTTGTTTACCAATCCAAAAAAAAGAAAAGAGGAGAATTCACATTCTAAAATTTGGTGGCAATCATCTAACTCCTTAAAAGCTATAACATTTAAACGAATGAGCTGGTTCATTCCAAACATAACATATAAGGAGGCAGCTTCATTGTCTCAATCCTTCATGCTTTTAACTTTTAGATAAAGGAAAAGGAACAATTTAAACTCTCACATAACTGTGATATGTCAAAAAAATACACTTGTTAACAATTTCAAGGTTCTTTATTAAATGGTTTTTCTGCAATTTAGTATTGCAAGAAAGCAACAATAAAGGTGCTTGAGCCTTATCTTATGTTTACTGAGGCAAAAGGCCAGTCAAAGTCTTAAAACATCGTTTCAATTTTTTAGATACCATTAAGTGCCTAGTTAAATGCTTTTCAATTGATCAGAGTAGTAAGGCTGACAACCTCAAGAAATCTTTCCAGGCTTCTGTAGACTCAGTTACTTCAGTTTTAGGGCTTTACCTTACACCCAAACCACAAAAATAATATAATAAAACAGCGACTTTTTATCAACTTTTGTGCATTTTGTATCACAGGTGAATCCTAGATAACATATAATCTTCCGTTCCAGTACTCCACATGGGAAATGTTCAAACTTGACTTGGCTCTCAGTTTCTTTGTTTGGGATTCATAGTTGTAGGTACCCTTGTTCTTATGAAAGGTTTGTTATAACATTATGTAGAAATGACGATAAACATGGATGTAAGAATCTTATGTGAGTATGATCTGCATTTACTGTTGCGAGGATGTGGCTTTCATACTCCACCCACCCCCCAACCCCGCCCGACAATTTCCTTTCTTCTTCTATCCCTATTTCTACTCTTCTATACTACTTTCTGCATTTTTTTGAATATTTCAACTGCATCTACATCTGATTTCAGTTGCTTTACTACTGAAGTTCTTGAAATCCTCCGTCCTATCCCTCAAGTAATCTCTCTGCCCTTTCGAACTATAAAACCGTGTTGCAAAAATTGTTTTCAGGCAAGGAGAGTTTTCACTATATAGACACATGTAAGCGGATTATAAACTTTTTAAGATCTTACACGTAAAGCCATTTTCTTTAGTTTGTTCATTGCTGAGAACTGCTTGAGGCGTGAAAGAACTGCAGAGTCGAGAGGTTTATCAGGAGCCATTGTGTCATCCACAATCCATGGATGGCCTGACAGTCACGGGAAACAGAAATGTAAGTCATTGTAGAAAGCACTTTGTTTCAATATTTCAGCAACTTCTTAAGTCTCGATTTTCACAACTACAAGGACTTACACAAAACTTCATGAGCAGTTAACCTCCTCTTTGGATTTCTATCAAGAATTTTACGTATCAAATCCTTGGCACTATCTGAAATTCCAGGCCAAGGTTCAGATTCAAGATCTAGTTTGCCTCGCAGTATCTGACGAAATATTCCCATATCAGTTTCTGAAATCAGGAAAACAATAATAAGAATTATAAGATAATGTGAGCATGAAAGACGAACTTTATAACAGACTATATTTCCTCCTAAACACACATGGAGATTTCAATACCTGCCCAAAAAGGGGGAACACCACTAAGTAATATGTACAAGATAACTCCTGCACTCCATACATCTGATTCATGTCCATAGTGCTTGCATAAAACCTCTGGGGCAACATAATAAGGACTTCCAACAACATCTGAAAATGTTTCACCTAATCCCAATAACATCATCAAGGAACAAAATTGTTAGTATTAAAAGGTCAGATCGGAAGTTAAGTAGAAGTGAAAAATCAGCAATTTTCAGTAGGACAAAATGCAACACGTTTGAATACATTATATCAGCAAATGAAACCGGTAGCTAAGTGTTAGAGACAGTAAAGTAAAACAGAACCTCACTAGAAACAAATAGCAGTAGAAAGTAAGTAAGTAAAGACAACTGAAGCTTTTCCTTCAGTAAGACCTACATGAATAGCGTAATTGCATTCAAAAGGAAAATGACATGAGACATTTTGAATAGATACTCATATCAAATACTAGTAGGACCAGTGAACAAATTGAAGTTCAAAGCTACAAAAGTCACAATCAGATTTGACATGGTTACCATTTCCATGTTAGAGAAGACTACATAAATAGATTATATCTAGCACCGACCATACTATATAGAATTTAATGAGAAGGCTAGTAATAAAGCAACAGAAAAAAAGAACTTTTATAATCCATTTTGGGCTTACACAAAGTACTTCTTAGATTGCACATACACAAATAATGTTATAATGCAAACAATAGATCTCAGCATTTGCCCGGTTATAAAGCAAATCCTGCAGACTCAAAAGTTCAGAAGAAATGAAAAGGGGGATTACCGATTCAAAGTAGCAAGTTAACACTTTAACAATGTCCAGATACCTACTCTTCTGTCATTGTATTCCATATAAATTCAGTTTACTCTTTTCCTAAAGAAACAAGCTCTAGTCTTAAAAAGATATTAGTAATAAACTAAAATCTTATTGATAAAATTAAAGTAGTAGTTCTCAAATGGTAATCTCTTTGTCACTGTCCACTTGAAGAGTCACTAGGGGCAATTGGTCTTCTCTCTACCCTAAGAAAAGAAGTATTTCTCTATCAAATGTTTTACCTGAAAGTAAAGAGACAAGGGAGAGAACCACAGTTTCTCAATCTTTTGCAATCATAAACGCATCATTTTACATCTTCTCAAGAATCATCATTGATCAAGGTACCATTTACTTGATAACTAATTCTTTTATTATGTTTGTGAAAATCACCAGGTTCTATGATCTTGGATTATGCTTACTCCATATCGTTCACCGCTTACAATCTAGTAAAAAATATTTCTTAGACCAATACTTAAAAAAAAAAAAGGACTTGCTTTCCTCTCACCAATCTAGAGAACATCCCACTGCACAGACAACCAGCGAAATGTAAAAACACCCTAAGTATCTTTCAATTAGAAAATCTAAAGGCCATCCACTTCTCATCCAGAATCCAGTCACCACATAGAAGCAAAATTCCTTCCTTAATAAAAGGACAATAACAACAGCTACATGAATCCTCAGCCCCAAACAAGTTGGGTTCGGCTACATGAATCTTCGCTATGGACTAGAATTTAGTCTAAACCCTGTATTTGTATTAAGAAATCCACTACATATGTCCAAAAATTAAATTTAGAACCACACCTGATGTCACTATCCTAGAATTTAGAACCTGGCTCCGCCTCCAATTTTACTCCATTTAAACTCATCTCATGCCATTATGATACAATATCGGAATGGAACTAAAATGTTGATAATAATATACAAATGGAAAGAAGAAGCAGACCTGGTTTGTAGAAAACAGAGAGGCCAAAATCAGTGGCCTTGAGAGCAGCATCCTCATCAGAACTGAGAAACAAGAAATTCTCAGGCTTGAGATCTCTATGCATAACACCTAATGAATGACAAGCCTCAACAACACCAACAATTGTTTTAATCAACTTAGCAGCTTCTCTTTCACTATAATGTCCTTTCTCAACAATCCTATCAAAAAGCTCTCCACCAGCACAAAGCTCCATAACTATATGCACATATAATGCATCTTCATAAGTACCCTTTATTCTTACCACATTTGGGTGCTCAGATAAATGATGCATTATTTGAATCTCTTTCCAAACATCCTCATAATCTTCTTTACAGATCAGTTTCTTTTTGGGTATTGTCTTACAAGCATAAAGATTGCCACTTGATTTTTCTGTACAAAGATGTGTAGTTCCAAATTGACCTTGGCCTAACTTTTTGCCTATTGTGTAAAGACTCTGAAGGCTTTGAGTCTTGTAAGGAAGAACCCAAACAGATGATTTCTTGGGCTCAGTTGCTGGTTTTGGTTCCATGTTAATGGAGATGTGGTCCTCTGAATCTTGATGCAGAGAGTTTGAAGAAACTGGAAAAGAAAAGTTAGTAATTATAGGAGGCTTTTTTTCTTTTATCTATTTTACTCTTTAAGATTTTACTTCTCTAGATTCGCTCCATTTTGTTTTACTGTGTGCTGCTGACTGTTTGTCTGAAAATAGGGTACTATTTGTTTGGTA
Organism: Nicotiana obtusifolia; assembly: GCA_002018475.1. NCBI lineage: Eukaryota > Viridiplantae > Streptophyta > Magnoliopsida > Solanales > Solanaceae > Nicotiana > Nicotiana obtusifolia. Next base: position 57,564 of record MCJB01048762.1, read on the forward strand.
GTGTAGTGGATGCCAACGTTTACACTGATTTCTCCTTTTCATTCATCTTCAGCTTTGATTTTCTTTTTTTGTTTCTCACTAAGGGCCTGTTTCGTCATTAAAAAAATTCACTTTTTTTTCGAAATTTTTTTACTTTATTTCAAAATTAGCGTTTGGCCATGAAATTTTTAATTTCACTTGAAGATGAATTTCAGAATTTTTAGAGAATTTGAACTTTTCAAAAAGCTATTTTTTAAAATTTTCACTTAATATCATTTTTATCTAAATTTTTTTTTTTTACTCTTTCAAAATTTTACAATTCTTATGTCCAAACACCTGTTAATTATCCGATATGTCCATGATTTTTTTTACGGGTGAAAGAATCTTATACATCTCGTCATCAACCTTGTGGTCTCTAACTTTAACAAGAAATCCAATAAGGAAATTGGAATTTTTGAGAAACTTTTAAGTGAGAAATTAAAATAATCCTCAATATAAGAATTTAGGAAAGCACATTTAAAATCTAACATTTTTTCAACAAAACTTTTTCTAAGAAAAATTGTAACATATTAAAATTAATTTTATGATTAATCATTCAACTTTCACTTTTATTGCACTAAAATATTTTTTATACGAAAAGATCACTCAACTTGCCCTAAGACTCACATAAGTATGCTTGGATTGTTGCATCAAAGAAGTGAATGAAACAACATAGCACATACTCAACTCACGTCATTTTGCTCAAATCATCTGGAAGCACTTCAATGCACCAGTTGGGATTCAAAATTACAGGCAGTCCCTAACAATGAAGCTAATGAACTGGTGGCTGCAAAAAAGAGAGAATGAGGTGCAGAAATTGGTCCTAGACACATCGCCAATCACTATATGCTGGAATTTGTGGAAGAACAGATGTGCAGCCAAATATGGGGGAAAATCATCATCAGTTACCAGAGCACTGTACTCAATCACATCTAATTTACTTCTGCCGCTCAAAACATCTTATGCTAACATCAAATGGCAAGCCACATGGCCAGAAATGTACATGGCTATAGAGAGTTTACAGCATCACACCAATGTGCAGCAAGTAGTCTGGTTGAAACCAACAGTTGGGTATGTCAAAATCAACTCAGATGGCAGTGCTCTAGGTAACCCAGGGAAAATAGGAGCATGGGTCATCATTAGGGACCAGCAAGGTAATTTCATTCATGCTATTTCAAGTCCACTGGGAGAGGGAACTAATAATTTAGCAGAAACCCAAGCAGCACTCATTGGCATCAACTGGTGTATGCAAAATGGTTACACCAAACTTCACCTGGAAACAGAAACTAAGCTGCTTACTCAATGGCTAACAGGACAGTCTAAGCCACCATGGACCTTAGATATGCTAATACAGGAAAACAAAAATTTGAGCCAACATTGTGAAGGCTTTAAGTGCATTCATGTCCTGAGAGAAGCCAATGGTCCAGCTGATACCCTGTCCAAACTGAGCCATGATTCCAATTCTCTAAGACACTATAACAGCCAAAGGGACTTGCCTGCACACATAAGGGGACAGATTCACCTTGACAGTAAAGGCACCCCTGCATTTAGACATAGACAGTCTAAAAGACTCAACTTTCCATCACACATGATGCTCCACAATGCACCTGGATGATTAACATGAACATATACTTGAGGGAAGAAACAGAAACTCAACATACCACAAAGTTAGCATACAGTAACACCAGCATAACCAATAAAATGTGCAGCACACTGCTCTTCTTTTTGACTGCTCTATTGCTGGAAATCCACTGTCCACAATCACTAAGACAATAGGAACCCCCCCCCCCCC
>MCJB01048763.1:9423-43438 GCA_002018475.1 Nicotiana obtusifolia
GGGGGGGGGGGGTAGGGGATCATTCGGACATATATAAGGGGAAAGGGGATGAGTTCTGAGCTGTTGGATCTGTTGAGATCAACGGCTCAGACAGGCCAATTAATTAAAACGGGGTCGTTTGGTCTTTAGGGGGGTAAGTCTTGGGCTGGTCCAGTTACTTCAATTGGGCTCAGTTTATTTTTTAAAATATTGGCCCAGTCCGATTTCTCTTCTGTTTATTTTGTTTTCAACTCCTTTTTATTATTATTTGATTTTCTTTTTTAATTTTAAAACTAGAGGACTTACTCATTAAAAATCCTAAATTACCTAAATGTGAAATTAAGCTAAATAACTACTCATAAAAATATAATAACACTTGATTCTAAGAGTTAAAGATTAAAAATTAAGAAAAGTGTAAAATGAACTATTTTTTTTATGATTTTCAATTTTATAAAACCAATAGTTACTAATTCAATCCTAAAAAATATAAAACAAATCCTAAATGCAATGCATGATATTTTTGGGTATTTTCATGAGTTAATTACTTAAAAATTAAACAAATAAGAAAATATAAGTAATTAAAAATCTAATAAAATTCCTAAAATGGCTAATAATTAATTAAAAATTATTTTTATTGATTTTATAGGAGTATTCGGGTATGGAAAAAATCACGTGCTTACAGTCAAGCACTCTCTTTTAGTGCTTGAGTGCCAATATCAACTTGTTATTAACCATATGAACCTACTTCATGGGATCTCCAATCACATAGGTTGGGTTACCATCTCTATTGACAACATGTCAGCCTTAAGCCTATCTCTTTTGAGGTTTGAATAATTAATTTTTTTCCCATAGGTTTAGTCAAAAGATCTGCCAAATTTATCTTTGACTTCACATATGTTAAAGGAAATTATTCCATCTCTCAACGGTTGTTTAACGACATCATGTCTCAATTTCATGTGTTTACTCTTACAATTCTAAGTTTTATTCTTTGCAATAGCTATTGCCGCTTGACAATCATAATGCATAGACATATGAGGCAATACATCTTTTATTAAAGGAATATTAGCTAAGAAGTTTCTTGGCCACTCGGCCTCAGAACCAGCTAACTCCAGAGCTACAAACTCTGATTCCATAGTCGATCTAGCAATAATCGTCTGTTTAGCTGATTTTCACGATATTACACCACCACCAATACATAACCACTAGTGGATTTTGTTTCATCTGAATCAGAGATCAAGTTTGCATCATTGTACCCTTCTAAAGCAGAAGGAAATCCACTATATATGATACCACAATTCAGGGTTCCTCTCAAATATTTCATTACTCTAACTAACACAGACCAACGCTCTCTGTTGGGATTATGAATATATCTACTCAGTCTACACACAACATAGGCTGTATCAGGCCTTGTAACATTCATTAAACGCATCGAACGTCCAATAATCTGAGCATATTTAGATTGAGCAACCGGCTCACCATTATTTCTTTTCAATTAAGAATTAGCATCATAAGGAGTGTTCACATGTGTAACATTAAAATATTCAAACTTCTTAAGAAGTCTCTCAAAATAATATTCTTGTGATAACATTATGCCATCTTCATTCCCTATAAATTTAACTCCCAATATCGTATTTACTTCACCCTGGTCTTTCATATCGAAATTAGTAGACAAAAATAATTTAGTACTTTGCAAAATATTTGAACTTCTACCAAATATAAGCATGTCATCAGCATACAGACATATTATCACATAATCATTGTCTACCACTTTAGTATAAACACATTTATCCGTTTCCAATGAAGAAAAATCGTCTCTCACCAAGACTTGTTCAAATTTCTCATACCACTGCTTAGGAGCTTGTTTAAGGCCATAAAGAGATTTAATTAATTTACAAACTTTATTTTCTTGTCCAGGAATGACACTTCCTTCAGGTTAAACCATATAAATCTCTCTTATTCTAAATCACCGTATAAAAAGCTGTTTTGACATCTATTTGATGGATAAAAAGCTTATGGATTGAAGCTAAGGCAATTAACACTCTAATAGAAGAAATTCTAGTTATTGGTGCAAAAGTATCAAAATAATCAATATTCTATTTTTGAAAAAATCCTTTTACTACTAATGAAGCTTTATATTTATCTAAAGATCCATCTTAATTAAATTTTCTTTTGAAAATTCATTTACAACCAATAGGTTTTGCACCAGGAGGTAAATCGGTTAAGATCCACATATTATTTTTCTAGATACAATTTTAACTTTTATTGCCTCTTTCCAATAATTAGCTTTGGAAGAAGATATAACTTCAAAATAATTTGATGGTTTATTATCGACAAGAAAATTTTGAAATCATTTCCATAAGAAAATATTCTTTCCTAGACCTTTTATTCCTTCTCAGTTCCTCGTTAGAGGTAGTTTCATTATTTGTTTCAACATGTGTATGAGAAATTTTATCAGACAGTGGATAAATATATTCAAAGAACTCAACATTCTTTGTCTTAATTATAGTATTGCAATCAATCACATTACTTTTTAAAATAAGAAATCTATATGAAGCACTATGTTCAGCATATCCAATAAGCATGCAATCAGCAGCTTTAGAACCTATTTTTCTCTTTTTAGGTTTAGACAAAAGAACTTTAGCAAGGCACCCCCACACTTTTAAATATTTCAAGTTAGATTTATAACTCTTCCACAATTCAAACAGAGTTTTGCCAAATCTTCTATGTGGTATTCTATTTTGTAAGTGACACGCAGATAATATAGCTTCACTCCACAAATTATTAGGTGCATTAGAACTAACTAACACGGAGTTCATCATATCTTTCAATCTTCTATTTTTTCTTTCAGCTACTCCTTTTGACTCAGGGAAATAAGGTGGAGTTACTTCATGAATTATTCCTTATTTTTCGCAAATATCATTCAAAGAAAAATATTCTCCACCTCTATCAGATCTAATTCTATTGATTTTCTATTTAGTTGATTTTCAATCTCAATTTTTAAGAAATAAAAGTATTAAATGCATCATCTTTATTTCTAAGCAAATACAACTTAGTAAATCTAGAATGATCATCAATAAAAGTCACATAATATCTTTTACCACCTTTAGTCATAGTCTGCTTTTAATCGCCTAAATCAATGTGAATCAATGATAATAATTCAATTTCTCTATTTACAGAAAAACAAGTCCTTTTAGTACTTTTAGCTTCAACGCATATTTTACACTTGTCAATATTGTTTGAGTCTAAATCAGATATTAAACCTAGTGAGTGCATTTTTCTTATATATGCAGTATTAACATGTCCTAATCCAGCATGCCATAAAGAAATAGACTCAACAATATAAACAGAAGCAGATGCATTTCCATTGATAACATCAGAAACATAAAGTACAAAGAGTCCATGGTTAAAATAGCCCTTTCCCACAATCGTATTATTTTTGGTCATTATAATCTTATCATATTCAAGTGACACTTTTACTCCTGCTCTTTCCAACAAGGATATAGAGATTAAGTTTGCCCTCATAGTAGGAACATGCAGTACATTAACAAGGGTAAAAGTTTTTCTTTAACTGTGTTTAAGGAGAACTTTACCCTTACCCAAGACTTTGGTAGTGCTTGAGTCTCCAAGGTAGACCTCTTCTTTATCATCCTCTACAGGAGTATAAGAAGAAAATGCTTCTCGATTTGTATAAATGTGCCGAGTAGTCCCAGAGTCTACCACCCATTTTTTTGCATGTGCTACAATGGTTACTTGACGAATGACAGCCTCAATAATATCACCACTTTCAGCTAAGTTAACATTAGGAGTATTAGTTTTTCCTTTGTCATTTTCTGCTCTGTACTTGTACCGTGAGCCATGATTTCTCGGTTTTCCACAAAACGAACAAGAGATCTTTTTCTCTTAATGTTAGGATTCTTAGGCTTGTAACCTTGAGACTTATTCTCGTACCTTTTACGGTTGCTACTACTACTTTGTACTAAGTTTGTCTTGAAAGTTGTCATCCTAGCTTTGGCCGATTTTTTTTCTGTTGGAATCTTCAATTAGAATGTGGGTCCCAATTTCCTCAATGGTGAAATTTTTCTGTTTGTGGGTTAGGCTATACTGGCAGTCACTCTATGAGTCAAGCAGTTTCTCAATTAGCACTCCAGCAACAAACATTTCTGGTAATGACATCCCCTCGGCCTTTAAACCGTCTAGCAATTTTTGATATTCAATGATTCACACTTTCATCTCTTTATCATCTGTCATCTGCCACAAATAAAATTTTTCTACTATAAATTTTTATTTTTTAGCGTCTTCAGCAGTGAATTTTTTAATTAGGACTTTCTAGATAGCTTTTGATTCCTTTTAATTGCAATACACATCAAACAGTTCATTAGAAATAGTTTGTAATATAGTATAACGGTATATCTTGTTAGCTAATAAATGATAAAAAGTACATATTTTTGTGTATATTTGTATATTAATTCTTGTATGAGTTGGGGGAGTTTATGTGATGTTTGAAGTGAAATATGCTCATTATGTGTTTCTTATGTGTATGAGCGAGTTTGGATGATAAATGATCAGAATATGACAATTTGACACAAAAAGAAAGAGAAAAGAATTGGGAGCTCGTTCAATGTCGTGCGTGGCACGAAAATGGACACGAAATAAGGAGAAAAGTGAAGGCACAAAACAGTAAAGCGAAGCGAAGGCACGGACTGCTTCACGAACTGAAAAATTGCAAAAGCTAAGTCCGCGTCTATGGTCGCGCACTGCGCAAAGGCAGACGCACCCTCCAGTTCTCCTATCCAATTTTGGATTGCCTTGGACGGCCCTCCACCCTAGATAGGCCATATAAATATATCCTATAACAAAATTTTGGAGAAGGAGACACTACTTTAGGGTTACACAACATCTTTGGAGGCAAGAATATACTAGAAACAAGGAGGAAGATTCAACCATGAGTTTTTCCTTTATTTTTTCTATTTTCTATTGTTAGTTATGAATTTTAGTATTGTATTTTCACATACTACTATGAGTAGCTAATTTATTATGTAGGATTTTGATGGAACCTTTCGGAGGATGAATTTTTGTTAAGTTTAAATATAATTTAGCCTTTGAATTTCTTTACCTGTTCAATTACATGCTTATTTCTGTTGATTGAATGGCCATCAATTGACTGTGCCTATTTATTATGTATGATTGGGGAAAGGTACATATTTAGGTAGTTGTTGAACAACTTCACTCCTAACATATATGAAGAATCAATACGGCAAGTTTAAAGGTGGGTTTAGGAATAACAAAGCCTTGACGTGGTCATAGTGAACGGTACGATTGTGCCAGCTAGCGTAGTTTGGGAGAATATGTCTAGTAAATTGTTGTAGTTGCTCCGGAAAGAATTACGATACCTGAAGTACTCACGATCGGTAGAGAATAATTAGGCGAAATTATAGGAGACGTAGCGGGAAGTCTTCCGACAATTGGGGAAATCATAACTCTAGACCTCCTTAATCTGGTCTCCAACCCTTACTATCTTTAGTTGTTAATTTTCTATTTTAATTTGTTAGTTAATTAGTTAGACATAAGAATCTTAATATTTATAACTTAGGAATTGTTCAAGCTTGTCTTCTTAGTAATAGTGAACAGTTGTAGCTAAACCTTAGTTCTTTGTAGGAGTCACTCTTAGATCGGATTATACTTGCAACGACCGCTTATTCTTTTTAGGACTAGAGTTGGTCGTTATCATTGGTGTATTTTCATAATTCTACTATTTTATTATAGCGTCTGTACTAGGTTGTAGATACACCAGTGCATATACAACACCATAGGACATCAAGCAGTGAAAAAATATGTTCTTGCCAATGCTTGAAATTTTCATTTGGCGAAAATTTCAATATTTGACACATCTGAAATGGCCTAGCATATGGCACTGCAACTTGGGCTGGAGCAGCAGATAGCACCAGACAAGAAGTCTTCACTCTTTCCTCCTTCCAACATTTCCTACGTTTCCACTTTTTTCTTTACATTATCTAGATGTCGTTTTTCTTCTTTTATTCTTACTAGTTGGGTTTATAATTTTATATTTTGCTGATTCTTCTATCCTCTTAAACAGAGGTAGCCTTATTTAATCTTAGGGAGATATTTCATATTGATGAAATAATTTCTTAGGACAGTACCCAGCACGATTCAAACCAATTCGTGTATTTCTGCTCACAAACAATAATATTGCAGTGTTATTATGAATTTTTTTGCTCTTATTTACTACAATCTAATTGGCCACTTTTTAAAAATCTTGACACTTATTGTTGAAAGTCTTGCCACTCGTTGAAGGCCATGCCCCTAGTTAAAGACCATGCCACTTGGCTATAAGTCTTCATACCAAATTGTTTGTTTTTTCACTTAAAAATAATCATTTGAAATTTATTACAACAAAGACATCCTAATATACCCATTTTCTCCACTTTTTGCGCATTTTACTCCTTTTGTGAGTACGAAAGATGAGGCATGTATTTTTAATTCAGATTGGTACTTAATAATGTCTCTTAAGCAATTTTGTTGCACGAGCTATATCGATACTATTAAAAAACAGGAATTAGAAATAATAAATTCTGTAGCTAAATAAAAAAATTCGTCATTAATCTTACTTAGTGAAGGATTAGCAACAGATTATCAAAAAGTTATATTAGCTACGAGCGATTTAGTGAAAATCAGCGACGAAGTTCGCAGCTAATTCTAGTTTTTTAAATAGATACAATAAGTTTACGGAGTGTAGCCCCCCCCTCCCCCCCCTCCCCCTCCTTAAGTTCGCTTATTTGATACCCTCTCCATTTAAATTTGTGTAAACCTATTTCCTCTTTAGTCAGTGCCAAAAAAAATTACCCCCTTTTCTTATTTAGAAACAATTTACCTTTATGCAATGATTTATAACTACACAAAATATTTGTGTCTCATTTTACCTCACAAGTACAAAAGTCTTCTCTCGTTTCTTAAACTTCATGCTCAGTCAAATTAATTCACATAAATTGAACGGAGAAAGTATTATATTAAGAAAGTTATGTCAAAGATTAAAATTCCTTTCTTCATGTATTAACTTAATTGATAAGTGAAGATTAATATATTTTTCATAAAACATATGAACTTAATCTTTGATCATATCTTAATTTTATCTATTCACTAATGTATTGAAAAAGAGAAAATAACAATAACGATCCCTTAGGTTTGGTATTAGGCGACATGAAAGTGTCGTAGAATAATACATAGATATGCCCTCAAACTTGATCTTAGCTGGCAAGTATACTCTTCAACTTTAGCTGTACACAAGAAGGCACCTTAACTTGTATAAAATTGAACACGTAAAGATAAATGTTGACATGGCACTGATGTGGTACATAAGTTTTAAAAGTGTCTAGATGATCATTTTGTTATAAGTTGAACTGTTCAACTGACAAAGTGAAAACAAGTTGAGGTGCTTACTTGTGCACACAAAAAAATGAATAGCATACTTGCTGAGTTGAGGTCCAAGTTTAGAGGTTTGTTCATGTATTATGCCAAAAACATATGTATTGAAGAAGAAAAAATAACAAAAATGGTCCCTTAGGTTTGGGATCAAGTTCAAAATAGTCCTTAAATATATTCCTAAGCAGTTTTTGTCTTTTAATTTTGCCCACAAAAAATAAAATATTTTTAGTGAGGTCAACAAATTATGTAACAAAATGTGGTTATTCGATTTAATGTCACTGTAATAAAGCAACGATTTACAGGGAACTCATCTGAAGATGCAATTAGTATACAGTTTATGCTTACTTCTTCTTTTTTTGTGTCTATTTTTGTTGTCATGGTAAAGAACAACCATATAGTCTTTGTTTCAATTTACTTGTCATGTTAGTCTTTACTCACCCTTTAATGTTCTCTTTTTCAGTTTAGTTGTCATGCTAATCTTTACATCCTCTTTAAGAAAATATTACTAAATAAGTTATTTGTTTAATTTAGTTTGTTCTTTGATCTTTTACTTTTATTGATTGTTCTCTAATAAATGCTCAAGCAATTAATGAAAAGATTAAAATTAAGAAAAAATTCATTAATAATTTTTGATTTTTTAAAATACCAAATGTTTGAAGAACATGACAAATAAAGTAAATAGGAACCGAGAGAGTTCACCATTGTAAAGAAATGCAACACTCTTTAGCACGAAAGAGCTCCTTTCCCCCCTAAATAACGGAGACGTTTCAAAGTTGCAAGTCGACAATTTTAATTGAAGTACAAGTTCAACATCGATGAAAGTTGTCCTGTAGTCTTTAATGTGGCAAAGCTGAACGAGAGTAATACATATATATATATATATATATATATATATATATATATATATATACTGGAGTTGAATATATATATATATATATATGAAGAATGAATCAGCCAAAAGGAAATAAACTCAAGCATACTGGAGTTGCACGCTTCAGCTTCTAACAGTAGTAATTGTAGACTTGAATTTAGTAGAATAGTTCCCATAGGAGTTGAAGTGTTTCTAATAAAACATGTATATTTTGCTTGTAACGGATTTGAAGAAAACCAGTAGACATTTGAAATATTTGCATGACTCTTAGACTTACTTTTTGGCTCATCTTATGTTTTAGTCCAAATAAGTCTCTAAATACAATTCATCCAATTTAATTTAGCTTATTTTAATTTAAGAGGCCACAAACACTGTAATAAAAAAGTAACATTAATCCCTTCATTCTTTTATCTTTGATCGTACTATTAAAAGCTCAAAGGTCACTGAGTAACAACAGAAGTCTTTAATTAGAAACTCAAAAGCCTGTATTTGTCTTAAGTAAAATTATGTGAATGAAGCTTTTAGCATTCTCTGACAATTTTGCAAATGTCTGCGACCATTACAGCTTAAGAAGGTTGATTCCACTGTTGTTTCTTAAGGGCTAGAAACTGGATATGGTCATTCTCGGCTTTATATTTTAGCATCTAAATTTTTCTACCACAGTCCAAAGGCGAAGGATTCCTATTAATTTCACTTATTCATCTACCACTTTACTTTATTCATAGATTGTATATACAACATGTCTTTATGATCGATCTTCGTTTTCTTTCTTCTTAGGATGTATTAATTTATTTACTATATCATGTATGGATAAGTTTTTATTATTGTCAAATGACTTTTATATATATATATATATATATATATATATATATATATATATATGAGTTATTTTTATATATGGTTTTCTTATTTTCATATATATATATATATATATATATGAGTTATTTTTATATTATGGTTTTCTTATTTTCATCTCACCCTTAATGGTTTTCTTGTCTCTATCTCTGTTTTCTGTGGTGAATGTATCGGAAAGAATGACGTGTTGTTGAAAGTAGGAACAAATTATTTCGAGAGTAAAGCGGAATTATGAGGATTTGTTTGGTGAGTTTGGATGAGAGAAGAGAATGAATATGCTGTGAAAACGGACCGCAATTTTTCAGAAGAAGTAACAGGTGAGAGTGAAGGAAAGAAAGAGAAGGAAGTTTTTGTTTACTTCATAAAAAAGTAAACAATGTTGATTGTTGAGTCAGCACTTCAATTTAGTTTATCACTTTTTATTTGACTCTTTATTTTTGGTTCCGTGTCATTTATCAAGCATTGCGAATTTGGCAAATTTTCCGCTTCCATTAAGGATCATCCCTCTTTTAATTTGGTCTACTTGAGTGCTTTTATCTTATCTGAACTGCTTATATATTTGAGTTTAATTATTGCTTTTAGTTTTTTCACTTCAAAATTTTTCAATATATATACACACACACATGTGTATACACACACGTCATATGGCCATTAATTTGGCTTATTTTCAAGTGGGGGTCAAGTTTTCGTGATATTTGTCATGACATAATATTCACTATTAGGTCAAGGATTTCTTGCTATAAATAGAGGAGTTTCTCTTCATTTGAGAACACACCAATTCAAGAGCTTTTCACTCTTGTATTTCTTTCTCTTCCTTTATTTCATTATAGAGTATTTTGTAAGAGAGTGAGTGTTGGGAAACACTTGTGTGAACCCTTTTTTTGGAGTGATCTTGTGAGGTTATTCTCTTGGGGTATTTGGGATTAATTAGAGTATTTACTCTAATTTTCTACACTCTTTTGTACTCTTGTTGGTATAGTAAATTTGCTCCTCTTCTCTTGTGGACGTAGGTCACCTTGACCGAACCACGTTAAATTTGTGTCTTCTTTATCTTCTTTAATTGCCGTTATTAGCAACTTGCATTGTCTTTGTTATTGTCACTATAACATTGTTTGGCTAAATTTTGCACTACCCGATTTTTCCATCCTAACAAATTGGTATCAGAGCCAGATGTAACCGGATTAATATAAATAGCCAAAATGACTCTAACAAAGTCTTATGTTGAGAAATTTGACAGAAGTGCAAATTTCAGAATGTGGCAATTAAAGATGGAAGCTATCCTAATTTAGGATGGCTTAGATTTGGCACTACAAGGAAAGGAGAAGAAGCCGGATAAAATGACAGACGAGGAGTTTGCCGTCATAGTCAAAAAGACAAAAGCAGGTATTATTTTAAATCTCTCCAATGAGGTTTTGCTTGAAGTTGCAGCAGAAAGCTCAGCCAAAGGCATATGGGAAAAGCTGAAAACCCTATATATGAAAAGAACAGTAGAAAACAGGCTTTATCTAAAGCAAAAACTTACACTTTTCGTATGGCTGAAGGTACCTCTATACTTACACATCTTGATACTTTTGATTCTCTTCTTATGGATTTAAGTAACATAGATGCTGAAATCAAAGATGAGGATCAAGCTGTGTTATTGCTTGTTTCCTTACTCCAGTCGTTTAAGCATATAAGAGATACTATGCTTTATGAAAAGGATAATATCTCTTATAAAAATATCAAATCTATTTTGAAATCAAAAGAACAAATAGATAGATATGTACTGGGGAAACTAGTGGGAACCAAGAGGAAGGCTTATTCATAAGAGGTAGATCTAATTAGAAAGATTCAAGTAGTGAGAGACCTAAATCAAGGTCAAATCCAGATACAGAAATGTCATGTGCAAATATTATCATAGGAAAGGTCACATTATTTCTGAATGCTTTAAATTGAAAAACAAGCAAAAACATACAAAAAAGGAAAATGAGCACAAAAATACTGACACAGCCGAAGCAAGTGTAGCTGTTGATGAGACTGAGGGAACTATTTTTTTAGCAACTAATAATAGTTTCAAATCTAACAATGAGTGACTTTTAGATTTGGGTTGTTCTTATCATATGTGTCCCAATTGGGATTTATTTACCACATATGAATCTATTGGAGGTGGAGTTGTCTTGATGGGCAACAATGCTGCCTGCAAAGTTATTGAAAAAGGTACAGTCCGAATCAAAATGCACGATGGTGTGGTGAGAACTCTCACCGATTTTAGACATGTTCCTGACTTGAAGAAAAATCTCATCTCTTTGGACACGCAGATCTGGTACTTTGTATACTCTATTGGGATCTACTGTTAAGGTGCTACTGCATTTTCAATATAAGATAAATCAAATTTTGACATCACCAAACTGTGGCATATGCGATTGGGGCATATGAGTGAAAAAAGTCTTTCCATCCTCAAGAGGTCTTTTATGTGGTCGAAGTATTGGAAATATGTCATTCTGTGAACATTGTGTGTTCAGGAAGCAAAAAAGAGTCAGCTTCAAATCTCCAGCGATTCATAGAACAAAAGGTACTTTGAATTACATTCATTCAGATATTTGGGGTCCTTCGCGTACCCCATCAAAAGGTGGTGCCAGGTATATGTTAACTTTCATTGATGATTATTCAAGGAAAGTTTGGGTTTATTTCCTGAAAAATGAAAGTGATGTTTTCTTAAATTTCAAACAATAGAAAGTTTGATTGAGAAGCAAACAGGAAAACAGGTTAAGCGGCTTAGAACAGATAATGGCTTGAAATTTTGTAATGATGAATTCAACGAATGTTGCAAGAATAAAAGAATTGCTCGACATCGTACTGTGAGAATGACACCTCAGCAAAATAGTGTGGCAGAAAGAATGAATAGAACTCTTTTGGGAAGGGCTCGTTGCATGATTTCAAATGCTGGGTTGACAAAAACGCCTTTTGGGCAGAAGCTATCTCTGCAGCTTGTTATATTGTCAATCGAGTTCCTTATGCACCTTTGAACTTTAAGACTTCAGAGAAAATGTGGCCAGCTACTCCTACTAATTATTCTGATTTAAATATATTTGGTTGCCCTGCATACATGCATGTAAATGATGAAAAACTAGAGCTAAGGGCTAAAAAGGGCATTTTTCTAGGGTATGCATCTGGAGTGAAAGGATACCGACTATGGTATCCTGATCCCATGGCACCAAAATTTATAATTAGCAGAGATGTAACCTTTGATGAATCCTCTATGTTACATTCTAAAAAAGAGTCTTCTAGTTCTTGTAATACAGATAAAGGAAAGAGTACACAGAAACAGGTGGAGGTTGAGATTGACATTCCTTCTGAGCCAAGATCATCAACTTTGGAGCAAAATACTGTTGAAATTCCTGAAGTTGAGCCAGAAGCTGAAATTCTTGAAGTTGAGACTCCTGAAGTTGAATCAGAAGAAGAGGAGTATTCTATAGCCAAACAAGAACAAGAAGAGAAGGTAAACAATCATTGAGGTTTGGAGATTATATTGCATTTGCCTTTTTAGTTGCACAAAAAACTGAAGAAATTGGAGAACCATCAAAATGTTCAGAAGCAGTTTCAGGTGCTGACTCAGCCAAGTGGCTGATTGCAATAAATGAAGAAGTTGAGTCTCTCCACAAGAATGACACTTGGTCTGTTGTGAAGCCGCCATCAGAAAAAAGAATTGTTGGTTGCAAATGGGTATTCAAGAAAAAGGATGGCATTCCAGGGTTGAAGATGCGAGGTATAAGGCACGATTAGTTGCAAAGGGTTATAGTCATGTACAAGGAGTTGATTTTAATGATATTTTCTCATATGTTGTTAAACATAGCTCTATTCGTGTCTTTCTTGCCTTAGTTGCCATGTATGATTTGGAACTAGAACAACTTGATGTTAAGACAGCTTTCTTACATGGCGAACTTGAGGAACAAATATACATGCATCAACTCGAAGGATTTGAAACTAAAGGAAAAGAAGATCATGTTTGCTTGTTGAAGAAATTCTTGTACGGATTAAAGCAGTCTCCAAGATAATGGTACAAAAGGTTTGATTCCTTTATGTTGAGTCATGATTATTCGAGGAGCATGTATGATAGTTGCATTTACTTCCGGAAGTTAAATGATGGTTCATTTGTGTACTTATTACTTTATGTTGATGACATGCTCATTGCCGCTAAGAATTTAATAGAAATTCACAATTTGAAAAGTCAGCTGAAAAGTGAATTTGAGATGAAAGATTTAGGAGCAGCTAAGAAAATCCTTGGCATGGAGATCAAAAGAGATCGAAAAGCCAACAAGCTATTCCTGACCCAGAAAAAGTATTTGAAAAAAGTCTTGGAGAGGTTTGGCATGAAAGATGCTAAACCAGTTAGTACTCATCTTGCTGCTCATTTTAAGTTATCAGCTGCTCAGTCCCCGCAGTCAGAGGAAGAAGAGAGGTACATGATACAGGTTCCTTATTCCAGTGCAGTCGGCAATATTATGTATGTAATGGTTTGTACATGTCCAGACATTTCACAAGCAGTGAGCGTGATAAGCCGGTATATTACTTGTCCTGGTAAAGTACATTGGCAGGCTGTGAAATGAATTCTCAGATACTTGCGAGGTACTTCAAACACATGTTTGGAGTTTGGGAGAAATACTAACACTTTGGTTGGTTTTATAGACTCAGATTATACTGGTGATCTTGACAAAAGAAGATCATTGACTGGCTATGTATTTTACATTGGTGGTTGTGTTATTAGTTGAAAGCTACATTACAACATGTAGTAGCTTTATCTGCTACTGAAGCAGAATATATGGCAATGACCGAGGCGATCAAAGAAGCTTTATGGTTGAAGGGTCTATTTGCGGAACTCTGTTCACACCAAAGTGATATTACCATTTTCTGTGATAGTCAATGTGCCATTCACTTGACTAAAGATCAGATGTATCATGAGAGGACGAAGCACATTGATTTTAAAGTATCATTTCATCTGAGAAACCATTGCTGAAGGAAAAGTCTCAGTTCAGAAGATCAGCACTAGAGATAATCCTGCTGACATGTTCACAAAACCTCTTCCAGTGTACAAGTTCAAGCTTTGCCTGAACTTGATTGGCATTTATGAAGAATGATTTTGCCCATGAGGTTGTTGCGAATAAGGTAGAGCAAATGTACTATATATAAGTCAAAATTAGGCCATGGTGGCGAGTTGTAATATGACCATTAATTTGGTTTATTTTCAAGTGGGAGTCAAGTCTTCATGACATTTTTCATGATATAATATCCACTATTAGGTCAAGGATTTCTTGCTATAAAATAAAGGAGCTTCTCCTCATTTGAGAACACATCAATTCAAGAGCTTTTCACTTTTGTCTTTCTCTCTCCTCCTTTATTTCATTATATAGTATTTTGTAAAAGAGTGAGTGTTGGAGAACACTTGTGTGAACTCTTTTTTTGGAGTGAACTTGTGATATTATTCTCTTGGGGTAATTGAGATTAATTAGAATATTTATTCTAGTCACCTTGACCGAATCACGTTAAATTTTGTGTCTTCTTTATCTTCATTTTGCTAAATTACATAACAATATATATACTAGTTTGACCGTTACAGAGCTGCACCAACTTGCGTTAAGAATCGGCCATTTTATTCAAATTACAAGGAGGAGGAATTTACGAAGGTTACTTGCATTACGAATCGGCCATTTTATTGAAAATTACAAGAAGGATAGTTAAGAAGTTTTTCTGCTGGCTGAGGTAAGGCTGCAATAAGTTTTCTTCTACTAATAAAAAAGAAAATGTGACAAAATACCGGATGGAAGAAAAATATTATTTTTCCCGTCCTAATTTACGTGATACCACTCGCATTTTAATTCTAATTTATGCTGGTACCATTCAAATTTCAAAAAAATGTGACAAATACCCAATAAAACACAATAATTATTTCCTCCATCCCAATTTGTATGTGGTATGTTGGAATTCTAAAATTGCTGGAGTCTTGGATTCGGATTCATTTTTGAACATGAAAATAGCGAAAATCCTTATTAAAAAGAGATCATTTTTCCTCTAATGAGTGAATTAGTGGAACCGCAGAGTTCAAAAATACCTATGGTTAATTATAAAGCCCCGAAAAAAAAAATTAAGCTGCTGAAAAGAAAGCACCTCGCCTTTTATTACACAGAAAAACTAAATGCTGCAAACACTTGAAAGAAGCATTAAACACACAAAGTACAGAATACACGGACATATTAATCAAAAAAAAAATTGGAAATTAAACACTCCAGATTTTATCTCATTTTGACAAGAGCACCATTAGAATTTAGATCATAAGAGTAGTTGCATGCATGAGAGCTGATCAAGTTCTAGCAGTTTCTTGAATCTTCTGTCCGACTCTCTGTCCCATATGACCAGCAGTGTCCTGCACCCTCCGCTTCGCATGCTCCATCTGCTCTGTTGCTGGACCTCTGATTCTCCTCATATAGTTAATGATCCACGAGAGCGACGACAGCGCCGTCATTCCAAAGGCGCCGGAAGTCAAGAATCCAGTGACGGCCAACGCGATTGTCAGGGCGGCGGGGACCAAAACCGGGCTGAACAGCAAGAAAACCGGCGTAGCGACTGCAAGCCCAATCAGAGTTCCGGCGAGCGTCAGTCCAGCAAGGCAGAGGAGGGCCCCACCAACAGGGAAGAGAGTGACGACAGCAAGGACTTGGGATTTAGAGGGACCCCTTTGAGGAAGAAGGCTCTTGATTGCCTCCGTCGGGTGGCCCACTTGCATCTGCTGCTGCTGTTGCTGGTGGCGCTGGTGTTGCTCAGCCATGGACGGCGGTGAAGGGCGAATTCTTTAATTAATTTATAAGAGTGAATTGAATGCTAGTAAATGAGAAGGTGGAATAAGATATGAGAGGGAGAGAAGAAGGTGGGGAGTGAATATAAAGAGAGAGGAAAATGGACGCGTGGGAGAAGGAGTGACACATGTTGGTGAGAAGGAGTGTAGCTTCTGCATGAGGAAATGGTTTTAGCAGAGAGATGGCTTCGGAAGTCTCAAGTCTGTTTGCGCTTTTGGCATTTCCCTCTTTTGTTATTTTCTTCAGGGTTGGCAGTTGCTACTGTATTTTAAAATAATATTTAAAAATTAAAGCTCTGTTTGGATATCAATATAATTTTGAGTTATTTTTAAAATTTTACGAGTAATTTAAGCAAAAATTTTAAAAAATAATTTTTTAAAATTTTTTAAATTTTTAAATAATTCTAAAATACATCTTCAAGTGAAAATTAAAAATTTTATAATCAAACGTTATTTTCGAAAAAAGTGAAATTTTCAAAAAAAAATAAAAAATTTCTTATGTCCAAACGGGCTCCTGTCTTTTCGGTCTATGTTTTTCCTTTTTTGCATGGTGGTTTTCTAACTTTCATCTCTACTTATTTTAATAATTTTTTCAATTTTATCTCAATTTTAAACTCTCGGTTGAATTTAATTTTTATTTTTTTCTAGCCAGTATAAATAAATTAGGCGGCACATTTTAAAATATTTTCAATTTAGATGATATATTTCGCCTATCAAGAGTCAAACTATGTGAAGTTTGACCAATATTTTAAAATATTTTTTATTATATTGATATGAGAAAAATCACAACTTAAAGTAATAAAATGTATAGTTTTTGAATATTTAAATTTTAATTTATAATATTGAGTTGAACTAATCTAATTTAGTTTCAAAATTTAGTCAAATTAATTCTCGAAAGTGAAATGTAATAAAATATATTATATTTATCGATTATTTTTTGATTAAGTAATTGATGAACGATTACGTTGGATCATATCTTCTAGTTCCGTCAGATGGTAGGAATAGAAGGGCCTTTCTGCTGTGGCAAGAACTTGGGCTTTCTTAGATACGGTGCTGGGTTGGACTATTTTGACAATGCTATATTAGATTCTAATTGGACTTCAACTCTTAGTTTAGAGTCTCCACGCGAGGTGTATTCCTACAGTCCTAATTGAAATTTCAATTCGGATTTGTTATTTGAACACTTAAAGACTTTTGAATAGTTTGCATGATCCAAATATGCTTGACATTCTGTATTAGATAAATAGCAAAATTAAATTGAATTCAAGTTTTATAAACTGACAGTAGAAAAGGTTTTTTACACACTCTGTGTAATTTGACTAGTACAGTAGTACCAACAGTTGGGTGCAAAAATTTACTTGGCGTTAGTTTTAAATGATATGATTGTACGCATATTTTCAAACAGTCTGTATATAATATGTACTCCATTTAAATACGCTCATACTCAGCTGAAATCCAGAAGCACATATATTACTGGATGGAGTTTGATATTATTTCATAGCAGATTATCCTTAGGCGCTCTATCGCAAAATCATTTGATAAGAAAATTGATTACCTTTTAGCAGAAGATTAGGGGAGGAGAATGTATCATCAACCTTCATAGACAAAATCATTACTTCTTTAAAAATTATGATCAGCAACAATTTGGAATGTCAAGATGAACGGTTGGACTGATTTGGATGCGTTAAAATGGACAGAATCAACAAAATGGGTAGTTACTTGACCTAAAATAGGCTGGATCAAGATGGGATTAATAATAAATCGTAGCCCAACTCTCCAACCACTAAATAAGTTTCAATTTTAATCTCGTTTTTTAAAAATTAACCCAAATAGCCGTCCACCCAATCGTTTAAACTAGAAATAGCTAGTGGAGGTATAATATATACACAATTTATGTATTATATATGTATAATTTTATATAATCAATGCATAATCTATGTATACGGCTAGAAAAAGTAAATAGTGAATATGGTCAGCTATAAAGATCCCAATTTCTTTTTACTTTCTTATAATTTGAATAATTTCCAAACAAAACCAATTTTCTAAAGCATATCAAACAGGTAAATTTTACAAAAAAAAAAAAAAAAAATATTGACAAGTTTTCTTATGGATCAATCTGGACTATATTTAGCCATAATCAGCTTTTAGATGGATTAACTTGAGTTGTGTCCGATTTAACCCACCACAAAAATAAGCACAGCTGCAAAACGTCCAAACTTGGACGAGTCATTTTCATGTGCTAATTTCCTCACACCAAAAGCAGCAATTCTTAAAAAAACCGATCAACAACAATGAGTTCAAGGGACAAAGTCCTACCTTCGGTCTTAAAATCTTTGACTTTTGATACCAAATTTTAACTTTAAGTGGAGTAACTCACCACTGAACGAGTGATGTAAAATCCATCACTAAAATTCACGCCTCTTTTTGACAATTAAAAGGAAACTTGCATGAACATAATTGAAACACTCATTGTACCCCGCTATCAACTTATCCATCAATCTCTACTTTCTCTTATAGAAGTAACGTCCCATTTTATTTGGGGTAATAAATTTGTTTCCATTAATGTTTATTCAATCATGTCCCTCTACTTGCTCGGTGCAATCCTTCTCAGACGTGAGTCATATGTGTTTGGGATTTAGACTTATTGTTAATTTGTTATAGCTTGAAAGTATGGTCACGTGACCCTAACAGTGGATAAATAAAAGACATGATACTAAATATTTTATGTGCGGATAAACAATGTCTCTTAACTATTGGGGGTCGACACTTTTCGTAAATAGAGATCAGAATCTAGCCTATTCTGTCTCTTGAATACGTGATAACAGTTGAAGTTCTATCATTCAAGTTCTCTGTACTGTGAGAGCGGATAGCTAGTGGGTCGTGAAAATTTATTTCAGGCTTAATCATTATTTGCTATCGATGTTGAATCGATGAAGTTAAACAATATGCGTATTTCAACCTAACTCAAGATTATGTCTTTATATTCATATAATTATGTCTTAATTTCTATTATAATAATATACAAATTAATCTTACAATATGATCGAGTGGGTTCAACCATTAAAAATCAAACTTTATATTTCAATTTCTCTTTTTATTTTTATTTTAATTATAAAAAGGACAAATAAATAAATTTATGTGTAGGTTGGCCCACAATGATTGGTAGAGATATGTAGAAGAAGGCGTGCAATAGGTGCAGTCTCCCTACTAAGCAGATGGAGAATTTCTTAATATGCAGTTAAAAATGCTCATTCTTTATGCTTACGAAAAAGAATATATTAGGAATAAAAGGCCCATCAAAGAATGTTTTGACTATGAGCTATTGATTGAGACCTACTTGTAGATGTGGTAGGGCATCTTAATTTTCTAGACCTTAACCAAAAAGGGAATATACAACACCTTTACCAAGTTCTTTTTGAGTGTAAATTAAGAATGATAATATTATAATTGTAGAATAAAACTATTGTTGCTTTTAGCTAGATTCATGGCATAATTGATAGCGTCCTCTAGTCACAAAAAAATATGAGTAAATGTAACTATTTTACCTATTCGTTCCCCGAGTATTGTTGCGAATGTAGCCACCGTAAACTGGGCCCATGGTTGTTGCATGTTTTTGGCTGCCAAAAGGAGAGGAACAATTGAACAAGGAACATTTTTTTTTAGCAATAAAAAATATTTATTTATTTGTAATAGCTAGTACACACATGGTGCTAGTGCACTACATTCATTACTACTGTCCTGATGAGTTATAGTTATGCCTCTTATGACATTGTCATTTCCTAATGCAGCCAATTATAATACAAACTAGTCAAAATGCTTTTAACACAAATAAAACCTTCCTGATATTTGTGATAGACATCTACCACATATGCAAGAGGTGAGACAAAATACATATTTTATTGCAGTTGGATTGCGTAAAAGCTTCCTTAGCCGAAAGATGTGCAACACTGTTTGTTTCTCGGAAATTATACTTCACCACGATCTCTCTCATTTGCATTGCCTGCTTCATTAACCATCTGCATTCATAGATTAAGAGAGTAAATTGGATTGTTATTATGAAGAAGGCGTATGACTTCTGTTGCGTCTGTTTCTACTTCGATTGGGGCTAGTTTTTCACTGACTATAATTTGGAGTGCTTGTAGTTCTACTTGTATTGGTGGTGCTGCATGTATTTTCTTGTGATATACGACGACCCATTGACCCTTGCTGTCGCGGATAACTCCGCCCACTCCTTGTAGGCACTCATTTTTGAAAGCTCCATCTATATTAATCTTGTGCCATCCCTTAAGAGGTGCTTGCCAATTGATGCTAATATTTCTTTTTAAAGTTTGTGGGATTAGTCGCTAGATGTTTGTATTCTAGGACTTGATCAATTATTCTTTTTATATTGATGCGATGGCTGATATTATTTTGGTAGTTTTGAAAGGGTGAAGGGGAAGACATTCCCACGTGATATGTTGGTTGGTTATGGCGACATTGGCATTTTTGAAGTGGTCAACGCAGTTGATGTGGCTGCTTGTGGAGTTAATTTCCAATCTATGGATTCCCATAAGGATTTTGCAATGTCGCATTCCCAAAAAATATGGGCGATAGACTCGTTGTGTATTTGCATACTAGACATTTTGGATCTATATTAATACCAATTTTATAGAGGTATGCATGGCTTGGGATTCTGTTATGGTAATATTTCCAGATGAAGTACTTAATTTTGTTAGGGAATTTTAGATCCCAAGTCCACGTGAAATCATTAGTACTAGGTTCATGCTCTTCAATTATCTTCTAACAAGAACTAACAGTGAATATGCCACTTGAACTTATACTCCATAGTAGATTATTGGGCGTTATAAGGGTCTTGTTAGGGACAATGGTATTGATATTATTTGTTATTCTATTTGAAAGATCGAAGGAAATTTTCCTCATTCCCATCTATCTTTGCCACAGATGTCTCCAATTCTTAAGTTGCTCTCGTTCTTTGTGAATGGCCCAATTATGATACTCCTAAGGTTGGTTATGTTAGGGATCCAGTTAGTATCCCAAATGTTTAAGTCGGAGTATTTATTGATAGACCACCTAATATCCTTGTTGCAACAGGACCATCCCTTTAGAAGACTATTTTATGTGTGTGAGCCTAATTTGGAGTTTTTAGTCTTTCCGTATTTACTGATTAATACCTTTGCCCAAAGAGTTGATGGGTTATTAACAATTCTCCATGCTAGGCCGGTCAATAATGCCAAATTTTGTGACTTGGCTTTTCTAATACCTAAACCACTATGTTCTTTTTCTTTGGTGACGGTGTCCCATTTTATCAGATGCAATTTTTTCTTCTCCGCAGTGGTAACCCATAGGAAATCTCTGTTAATTTTATCGATAGCTTTTAAAGTTTTGTTTGGTAGTAGGGATAGTTGCATGATATGGTTTGGAAGGGTGTTGAGAGTAGAGGTCACTAAAGTACTTCTACTAGCCATACTTAACCATTTTGCATTTCAATTGTTTAATCTTGACCTCATCTTATTGATCAGGAATTGAAAATCTTTGTGTTTTGGATTGTTGTTTAGAATAGGAATCCTAGAAAAATCCCAAAATTGTTACTAATTTTTATATTAAAGAAGTTTGTCAATACGTTTTTAGTTGCAACTGCACAAGTTTTAGAGATAATTAATTTAGATTTACTTTTATTAATATTCAAGCTTGAATTGCTATAGAAATTCTCCATGCTATTCCAAAATTTTTGGATTGTTTTTTTGTTTGCCTGCCCCATTAAAGTTAGATCGTCTGTAAAGAATATATGAGATAGAGGGTGGCTGGTAGGATTTATTTGATAGGATCCCATTTCATGGTATCTACTTAATTTTTAATGTTTTTTGAAAGCATATTCATGCAGAAGATAAAAGGTAGGGGTACATAGGGTCTCTCTGCCTAATGCCCCTGGTAAGAGCGAATTTTTTTATTTTATTCCCGTTGACTAGTATGGCCATATTTCTAGTTGTGATGTAATTAATAATTAACAAAAAAATTGTTGGATGGAATTTATATAACTTTAAGGTTCTATAGATTAAAGACCGTTTCAATTTGTCAAAAGCTTTCTCTAAATCCATTTTTAGAATTAAGCTAGGCTTGCCCTTTGAGGAGTTAATTTTCCTCATGACTTCTTGGATGATAATTGCATTGTCACTCGCCTACCTGTTTTTATAGAAGCTCGATTGTTGTGAATTGATGAGTTGGTTTAGGAAGGGCTTGATTCGATTAACTATGATTTTTGTTATCACCTTATAAATAGTGTTACATAAGCTAATTGGCATAAAGTTTTTAAGGTTATTAGCATTATTAATTTTAGGGATGAGGCACAAGTATGTATCGTTGATGTTTGAAGGTATTGTGTTTGTTTGAAAGAAATTTTTGGCAAAAGTTGATAACCTTACTTCCCACAATGTACTAGTATTTTCGAAAAAAGAAAGAGCGCAATCCATCCTTGCCTGGTGCCTTGTATAGTTTAAAGGAGAAGACTTCCTGATCTCGTAATTTTTTAGCGGATTATCAAGGCTTGAGAGGTCTATTGTGTGAAAACTCTCATTGTCCCTTTTAATAGTCGACCAATCAGACATAACATGGGAGGTAGTAAAAAGATTTGTGAAGAAATTTGTTGTGTGGTTCATTAAAGAGGTTTGGTCATCTATCCAATTCCCATTATCATTTTTAAAAAAACCTATATTATTCTTCCTTCTTCTGTTGGTCACCTTAATGTGTAAAAATTTTGTATTTGCGTCACCATCATTAAGCCAAGTTACCCTTGATCTTAATTTCCTGTAATCTTCTTCAAGCTTTAGAATATTGTTATTGTTACAACCCGTAAAAGCGTACGTTAGAATAAGCCGTAAGATAGTTAACATATAAGAACCTAAGAACCCGAAAAATAGTTCAAAAGTTAAGAAAAAGAGCAAAAGGTGTCGCATAGATGGATACGCGACCGCAAAGCACAAATGTGGATCGCATATCCAGCACCAGGATCGCAAACTGAGACAGAGTTCTGGGCTGAAATTATGTCAACTATACGGCCAGTATGCGGACCGCATAATGCAAATCCGGACCGCAAATGTGACATCTTCCATCGGAGAATGGAACAGAGATCTGGGCTGAATCCGCGTCTGAAATGCGACCAGATGCGGTCACATTGTTGAAAATGCGAACCGCAAATCTGGCCCTTCTGCGTCGCATAATGCAACAGATTTCTTGGTTGAGATTTGCGACCAGAATGCGAACCGCATGTCCTGTTTGCGGCGGATATGCGACCTCAAACGTGAAAATGTCATACACGTGTGCCACTTATTGACAGACCTATAAAAGGGACCCAAACCCGTTCCTTCTTCATTTTTTTTTGAACTTAAACATAGTAGAAGGCCCCTAAACGACCCCTCTCAAAGCCCCACACCAACACAACCAATTTCCTCTCTTCCAAGCTCTAAATTGAAGAAGGAATCAAGGAATTGAAGAACTAAAAGGAACCCTAGCGAAATCCCCCCCCCCCCTACGAACCCACATGGAGGGCAAGACCTAGAATCGGAGGAATCGAAGGAGAAGGCTAGGAATTCACATGCAAGGTAAGTTATTACTCCCTTTCATGTAATTTCCCTTGGGCATTCATGATATGTAGTTGCATGCCTGTAAAGACCCATGTGAGGGTAGTAGGAAATCAAGAATTCAAGATAAACACTGGTAAACGGAATGTGTTACGATTATTATGGGTTGTAAATGATTTGCATGTGTTACAAATACGTTTGATAAGGATTAGAGGAGAAAGGAGTGTGGGGAGGCACCATGCAAAACTAGGGGATCGTGATTAATGATAATTATGACGTTTAGCAAGTAATGGTAAATTGTTCTTTATCTATAGACTAAGGAATCGTAGCCATTGCATAGCTTGAGAACTGGTGCAGTATATACCAGGTATGTGAGACTGTCCTTTTCCTTCTTTTGCACGACTCTGTACTCAATAAAATGAACGAGCCCAAAAGAATACTCTATTCTTAGAAGTTAGGGTTGCTTATATTGTTTCCCTCTATGGAAGGATTGCTCTTGTTCTTATGAAATCAATGTCGTTGGTATTCCTTGAGTCTTATAATGTTCATGTTAAAGAGGTATTCTTAATTACGTGTAAAAGAAAACAGGTATAACAATCGGATGTCACTAAAACGGGTCTGGAACATATCCTAATAAATGAGCACGCAATATATATGTATATATGTGAATAATCTAATTCTTATGACCGCGCCTAATGAAGGACGGGTATGTTATGACCGCGCCTAATGAAGGCCGGGTATGTTATGACCGCGCCTAACGAAGGCCGGGTATGTTATGACCGAGCCTAATACGGCCGGGTAAGATATGCTATGTATATGATGATGATAAGCCCACAGAGGCATATGATGATGACGAGCCCACAGAGGCGTATGTAATTGTATGAGGTAACGACTATGTTAACGTATACGATACCAATGAATGTATATGAAAATGGTAAGCCCACAGAGGCATAGGTATAAGACGATGATAAAGACAATGAATACGAATATGATGATGTTATAAAGGTTATGTGTATATGTATAAGCACTATGAACATGTCATGGTCAGACGCCCTCAGAGGCGTTCAGATGGTACAGGTTACATGTTTCTTGTCCTGATGCTTAAGTTATTGCTCATATATGATGTTTCCTGTCTTACATACTCAGTACATTATCCGTACTGACGTCCTTTTTTTGTGGATGCTGCATGTCATGCTGCAGGTCCTGGTAGACTGATAGACGGAGTTTCCCCACCGCAGTAGGCTATCCAGTTCAGCAGATATTGGCAAGATTCATCCTCCGGACTTGCTATAGCATTGGTATGCTTTTGTATAGGCATTGTGGGCATGTCGGGGCCCATTTCCGACATAGGTTGTATAATGCATGTTCTTGTAGAGGCTCATAGACAAATGTCAATGTATGTATAGACAAGTGTTGGGTTGACTCATGTACAGTTGTGTTGCCTCGTCGGCATATGTATTATGTTGTATAGTTTTGCACTGTAGCCCCGTTGGCACACTATGTATATAAGTATGTTTATGTCATGGTATGACGTTTCAGTCCATTGTGATGTTGTTCGAAACTGCATGCGTATGACCAGCTTTATAGATAACAAAGAAAGTAAGATAGCAGATATAAGGGGTACGCCGGCGCTCTGCAAGCAGGGTCCGGTGCCATTTCGCGGCCCTCCGGTTGGGTCGTGACAGAATTGGTATCAGAGCAAGGTCGTGTCCTAGGGATTGTTTATGAGCCGTGTCTAGTAGAATCTTGATTATGGGTGTGTAGCGTGCCACATTCTATAATTAGAAGGCTACTTGGCATTTAGGAATGTTACCTTCTTTCTAAATCTAGATCGTGCGTAGAGTTGAGTTGTAAGCATTCATTCTAACATTCATCTTGTTTACCTACAGCGATGACTTCGGCCGGGAAGCAAACGAATAGTAGACGACTCGATACAAATGCCGGAGAGGGGACCAGTCAGGTGCCCCAAGCTGTAGAAGGCCAAAGTGAGACGCCTTCTCGGACCTCATCTACTCCTCCTCCCTCAGAAGATATTAGAAGCCGCCCAACATCCCTAGTCCCTTCTTCTGGTGCTACAGACCAAGACCTGAGGACTGCGGTACAGTTGTTGACTAGCCTAGTAGCTTCTCAGGCTCGGAGGCAGAATACCGGTGCTACCGAGAGACCGGTTAGTATGAGGGTCCGTGACTTCATCAATTTGGATCCTCCAGTGTTTACCGGGTCTGATCCTAAGGAAGACCCGCAGGATTTCATTGATCAAATATACCGCACACTGCGGGTTATGCATGCCAGTGACACAGAGGCAGTAGAAATGGCTTCCTATCGATTACGAAACTTAGCGATCTTCTAGTATGACAGTTAGGAAAGATCCAAGAGTCCGAATGCTCCCCCACCTGTATGGAATGAATTCTCTGATGCATTCCTTCCATTACTTGCCAGTTGAGGTACGACGAGCTAAGGATGATAAATTTTTGAACCTTAAGCAAGGTAATATGAATGTACGAGAGTATAGTATGCAATTTGACTCTCTGGCAAGGTATGCTCCCCACATGGTGGCCGAGATGAGCGACAGGGTTCACTTGTTCGTGAACGGATTAGGACCGCACTTAATAAATGAATGCACGATAGCTTCCCTGATAGTGGGCATGGATATCTCCCGTATACAGGCCTATGCCCAGACCATAGAGGATCGTAAACGCCAACAAAGGGCGGACAGGGAGCAGGAGAGGAGCCAGCATAAGAGGACAAGAGTTGCAGGGTATTCTAGCGACTCCAGAAGTAGTGTGAGGCCCCATTCTTCGAGGAGTTCGGCACCACCTGTATCTAGTGCCCCTCGACAGTTTCATAATTTGCGGGCCTCAGGCTCGCCATATCACAGGGCTACTAGTCAGATGAGAGCCCCAATGTCTTGTTGTGAGCAGTGCGGCAGGACCCACTTTGGGCCGTGTCGTCAAGGTTCGGATGTATGCTATTTTTGCGGACAGCCTGGCCATATGAAGCGGGACTGTCCTTACAGAATGGGTGGTATGGCTCAGCAAACTGGATCTGTGGCTAGTTCTTCCCTATCAATTCGACCTCCAGCACGGGGTCCCCAGCAGCCAGCAGTTCGTGGCAGGGGTAGCGGTACAATACCGGGCTCAAGTGGTGTTCAAAACCGAATATATGCCCTAGCAGGTCGACAAGATCTTGAGTCATCTCCAGATGTTATCACAGGTATATTATTGGTGCTTTCTCATGATGTATATGCATTGATTGATCCCGGATCCACGTTATCTTATGTTACTCCCCTTGTGACTGATAAGTTTGATATCGTACCTGAATCAATAAGCAAACCCTTTGTGATATCTACTCCAATAGGAGATTCTATGATTGCTAGAAGAGTATATAGAGGTTGCACTGTGACGAATTGTAGTCGTCAAACCTCAGCTGATTTAATTGAGTTAGGAATGGTTGATTTTGACGTGATAATGGGAATGGATTGGTTGGCATCATGCTATGCTAGTGTTGATTGTCATACGAAGATGGTTAGATTTCAATTTCCCGGCGAACCCGTCCTTGAATGGAAGGGAAACGTTGCTACG
This sequence comes from Nicotiana obtusifolia, assembly GCA_002018475.1. Taxonomy (NCBI): domain Eukaryota; kingdom Viridiplantae; phylum Streptophyta; class Magnoliopsida; order Solanales; family Solanaceae; genus Nicotiana; species Nicotiana obtusifolia. The sequence goes on from MCJB01048763.1 coordinate 36,550, forward strand.
CCGAGAGGTAGGTTTATTTCCTACCTTAAGGCAAGAAAGATGATCTCCAAAGGATATATCTACCATCTTGTTCGCATTATGGACGCGGAGGCGAAGTCGCCTACTCTACAATCAATTCCAGTAGTCAGTGAATTTCCACATGTCTTTCCAGATGAACTCCCAGGTCTTCCTCCTGAAAGGGAGATTGAGTTTGGCATCGATGTGTTGCCCGATACAGACCTAATTTCTATCCCTCCATATAGAATGGCCCTAGCAGAATTACGAGAGTTGAAAGTACAGTTGAAGGACTTGCTGGATAAAGGCTTCATTAGGCCTAGCACTTCACCTTGGGGTGCGCCAGTCTTGTTCGTACGAAAGAAAGATGGATCATTACGGATGTGTATCGATTATCGTCAGTTGAATAAGGTCACCATAAAGAACAAATATCCACTTCCAAGAATTGATGACTTGTTTGACCAACTCCAGGGAGCCAAATATTTCTCCAAAATTGACCTACGTTCAAGATATTTTCAGTCGAGGGTCAAGGAGAAGGACGTTCCAAAAACAGCCTTCCGAACGAGATATGGGCATTTCGAATTCCTAGTAATGTCGTTCGGGCTAACAAATGCCCCGGCTGCTTTCACGGATCTCATGAACACTATATTCAGGCCTTATCTTGATGTGTTCGTGGTGGTATTCATTGATGATATCTTGGTGTATTCCCGTTCAGAGGCAGAACATATGGGTCACTTGCGGATAGTATTGCAGACCCTTCGGGATCACAGGTTATATGCAAAGCTCGCCAAATGTGAATTTTGGCTGAACTCGGTGGCATTCTTAGGCCATGTGATATCTGATGAAGGTGTTAGTGTCGATACTCAAAGATCGACGCGGTCAAGAATTGGCCAAGACCTACTACGCCATCAGAAGTCCGTAGCTTCTTGGGACTAGCAGGCTATTATAGGCGGTTTGTAGAAGGATTTTCCTCTATATCTGCACCACTAACTAAGCTGACCCAGAAAGCTACCAAATTCCAATGGTCGAATGTTTGTGAGCGGAGCTTTCAGGAACTGAAGGATCGATTAACATCCGCTCCAGTTCTTGCTCTNGCAGGGTCTGGTGCCTTGTCGTGGCCCTCCGGTTGGGTCGTGGCAGAATTGGTATCAGAGCAAGGTCGTGTCCTAGGGATGGTCTATGAGTCGTGTCTAGTAGAGTCTTGATTATGGGTGTGTAGGGCGCCACATTCTATAATCATAAGGCTACTTGGCATTTAGGAATGTTACCTTCTTTCTAAATCTAGATCGTGCGTAGAGCTGAGTTGTAAGCATTCATTCTAACATTCATCTTGTTTACCTACAGCGATGCCTTCGGCCGGGAAGCAAACGAATAGTATACGATTCGATACAAATGCCGGAGAGGGGACCAGTCAGGTGCCCCAAGCAGTGAAAGGCCAGAGTGAGACGCCTTCTCAGACCTCATCTAATCCTCCTCCCCCAGAAGATATTAGAAGCCGCCCAACGTCCCCATTCCCTTCTTCTAGTGCTACAGACCAAGATCTGAGGACTGCGGTACAGTTGTTGACTAGCCTAGTAGCTTCTCAGGCTCAGAGGCAGAATACCGGTACTACTGGAAGACCAGTTAGCACGAGGGTTCGTGACTTCATCAATTTTGACCCTCCAGTGTTTACCGGGTCTGATCATAAGGAGGACATGCAGGATTTCATTGATCAAATACACCGCACACTGCGGGTTGTGCATGCCAGTGACACAGAGGTAGTAGAACTGGCTTCTTATCGACTACGGAACCTAGCAGTCTTCTGGTATGACAGTTGGGAGAGATCTAGGGGTCCAAATGCTCGCCCACCCGTATGGAATGAATTCTCTGAGGCGTTCCTTCGCCACTACCTGCCAGTTGAGGTACGTCGAGCTAAGGCCGATAAGTTCTTGAACCTTAAGCAAGGAAATATGAATGTACGAGAGTACAGTATGCAGTTTGACTCTCTAGCAAGGTATGCTCCCAATATGGTGGCCGAGATGAGCGACAGGGTTCACTTGTTCGTGAACGGACTAGGACCACACTTAATAAATGAATGCACAACGGCCTCCTTGATAGAGGGCATGGACATCTCCTGTATTCAGGCCTATGCCCAGACTATAGAGGATCGTAAACGCCAACAAAGGGCGGACAGAGAACAGGAGAGGACCTAGCATAAGAGAACAAGGATTGCAGGGTATTCTGGAGATTCCAGAAGTAGTGTGAGGCCCCATTCTTCGAGGAGTTCGGCACCACTTGTATCAAGTGCCCCTCGATAGTTTCAGAGCTCGCGGGCATCAGGCTCACCGTATCACAAGGCTACTAGTCAGATGCGACCCCCAATGCCTCGTTGCGAGCAGTGTGGCAGGACCCACTTTGGACCATGCCATCGGCGTTCGAATACATGTTATTATTGCGAACAGCTCGGTCACATAATGCGGGACTGTCCTTACAGAAGGGATGGTGGTATGACTCAGCAAACTGGATCTACGGCTGGTTCTTCTTTATCTATTCGACCTCTAGCACGGGGTCCCCAGCAGCCAGCAGGTCATAGCAGAGGTAGCGGTTCAGCACCGAGCTCAAGTGGTGTTCAAAACCGAATATATGCCCTAGCAGGTCGACAAGATCTTGAGTCATCTCCAGATGTTGTCACAGGTATATTATCGGTGCTTTCTCATGATGTAAATGCATTGATTGATCCCGGGTCCACATTATCTTATGTTACACCCCTTGTGGCTGATAAGTTTGATATCGATACCTGAATCAATAAGCAAACCCTTTGTGATATCTACTCCAATAGGAGATTCTGTGATTGCTAGAAGAATATATAGAGGTTGCACTGTGATGATTTGTAGTCATCAAACCTCGGCTGATTTAATTGAGTTAGGAATGGTTGATTTTGACGTGATAATGGGAATGGATTGGTTGGCATCATGCTATGCTAGTGTTAATTGTCATACAAAGATGGTTAGATTTCAATTTCCTGGCGAACCCGTCCTTGAATGGAAGAGAAACGTTGCTACGCCGAGAGGTAGGTTTATTTCCTACCTTAAGGCAAGAAAGATGATCTCCAAAGGTTATATCTACCATCTTGTTCGCGTTATGGACGCGGAGGCGAAGTCGCCTACTCTACAATCAATTCCGGTAGTCAGTGAATTTCCGGATGTCTTTCCAGATGAACTCCCAGGTCTTCCTCCTGAAAGGGAGATTGAGTTTGGCATCGATATGTTGCCCGATACTCACCCAATCTCTATCCCTCCATACAGAATGGCCCCAGCAGAATTACGAGAGTTGAAAGTACAGTTGAAGGACTTGCTGGATAAAGGCTTCATTAGGCCTAGCACTTCACCTTGGGGTGCGCCAGTCTTGTTCGTACGAAAGAAGGAGTGATTGTTACGGATGTGTATCGATTATCGTCAGTTGAATAAGGTCACCATAAAGAACAAATATCCACTTCCAAGAATTGATGACCTGTTTGACCAACTCCAGGGAGCCAAATATTTCTCTAAAATTGACCTACGTTCCGGATATTTTCAGTTGAGGGTCAAGGAGAAAGATGTTCCAAAAACAGCTTTCCGAACGAGATATGGGCATTTCAAGTTCCTAGTAATGTCATTTGGGCTAACAAATGCCCCGGCTACTTTCATGCATCTCATGAACACTGTATTCAGGCCTTACCTTGATGTGTTCGTGGTGATATTCATTGATGATATCCTGGTGTATTCCCGTTCAGAGGCAGAACATATGGGTCACTCGCGGATAGTATTGCAGACCCTTCGGGATCACAGGTTATATGCAAAGCTCGCCAAATGTGAATTTTGGCTGAACTCGGTGGCATTCTTAGGCCATGTGATATCTGATGAAGGTGTTAGTGTCGATACTCAAAGATCGACGCGGTCAAGAATTGGCCAAGACCTACTACGCCATCAGAAGTCCGTAGCTTCTTGGGACTAGCAGGCTATTATAGGCGGTTTGTAGAAGGATTTTCCTCTATATCTGCACCACTAACTAAGCTGACCCAGAAAGCTACCAAATTCCAATGGTCGAATGTTTGTGAGCGGAGCTTTCAGGAACTGAAGGATCGATTAACATCCGCTCCAGTTCTTGCTCTTCTCGACGGAACTGAAGGTTATGTGGCATATTGTGATACCTCCGGCATAGGTTTGGGATGTGTCTTGATGCAGCATGGGAAGGTAATTGCTTATGCTTCGAGACAATTGAAGAAGCATGAAAAGAACTACCCAACCCATGATTTGGAATTGGCTGCAGTAGTATATTGTTTGAAGACATGGCGACACTATCTATATGGTGCTCATGTCGACATTTACACAGACCATAAAAGTCTACAATACATCTTCAGTCAAAAAGAGTTAAATTTGAGACAACGACGTTGGCTTGAATTACTGAAGGACTACGACGTCGAAATATTGTATTATCCGGGCAAAGCCAATGTTGTGGCAGATGCCCTCAGTCGTAAGTCGATGGGAAGTTTAGTGCACGTTGAAGCAGGTAAGCGGAGTTAAACTGAAGAGCTTCATCAGCTAGCTAACATGAGAGTCAGACTGTTAGACTCCGAGGATGGAGGTGTTGTTGTACATAATACATCAGAATCATCTCTCGTAGCCGAGGTGAAAGCACGGCAATACGAAGATCCCACCTTGTTGCTATTGAAAGAGGGCATTCAACAGGGTAAAATCTCAGCTTTTGAGATTGTAGGGGATGGAACACTGAGGTGCCAAGGCCGATTATGTGTGCCTAATGTAGCAGGGTTGCGAGAGAAGATTATGAGGGAGATTCACCAATCCCGAAATTCTATCCACCCCGGTTCAACAAAAATGTACCATGATGCCAAAGAGCAGTACTGGTGGGACGGTATGAAAAGGGCTATTGTAGAGTTTGTAGCACAGTGCCCCAATTGCTAACAGGTAAAGATAGAACACCAGAAACCTGGTGGACTGCTTCAGGATATAGAAGTCCCAACTTGGAAATGGGAGGTAATTAACATGGACTTCATTGTTGGATTACCTCGCTCCAGTCGTAAGTTCGACTCCATCTGGGTGATAGTGGATCGGCTTACCAAATGTGCTCATTTTCTGCCAGTTAAGACAACCTACACAGCTGAAGATTATGCAAAGCTGTACATCAAGGAAGTTGTTAGACTTCAGGGGGTACCAATGTCTATTATATTAGACAGATGGAGTCGTAAGTTCGACTCCATCTGGGTGATAGTGGATTGGCTTACCAAATGTGCTCATTTTCTGCCAGTTAAGACAACCTACACAGCCTTGAAGATATGCTGAGAGCGTGTGTCTTGGATTCAAGGAAGTTGGGATGACCATCTTCCACTTATAGAGTTTGCCTATAATAACAGCTACCATTCCGGCATTAAGATGGCCCCATACGAGGCACTGTATGGGAGAGGTGTAGATCACCAGTTGGGTGGTTCGAAATTGGTGAAACTGAATTATATGGGCCAGATCTGATTCATCAAGCTATTGAGAAAGTGAAGGTGATACAGGAACGATTAAATGCGGCACAAAGCAGGCAAAAGTCCTACTCTGACGTCCGACGTTGTGATCTAGAGTTTGAAGTTGATGATTGGGTTTTCCTGAGAGTCTCACCAATGAAGGGTGTTATGCGCTTCAGAAAGAAAGGTAAATTGAGCCCGAGGTACATCGGTCCGTACAAAATCCTTCGACGAATTGGACATGTTGCCTATGAGTTAGAACTACCATCCGAAGTGGAATTTATCCATCCGGTATTCCACGTGTCCATGTTGAGGAAATGTATCGAGACCCTTCTCGGGTCGTCCCCATCCAAGACATACAGATTGCAGAGGATCTAACATACGAAGAGGTACCAGTGTCTATATTGGACCGACAAATCCGCAAACTAAGGACAAAGAATGTAGCTTCTGTTAAGGTGTTATGGAGGAACAGGAACGTGGAAGAAATGACATGGGAAGCAGATGAAGAGATGAAAGCTAAATATCCATACCTGTTCCACAATGTAAATAATGATGATGCCAAAGAAACACAGAATGCATTAAAAGGAGAAGCGTCCGTGTGAGGTAAATAGGAACTTGAGATACTCTTCACTATTACCTTTCATTTAATGCTGGGATTCACTGGCTCCCGTAGATCCCTACATTTGGGGACGAATGTTCCTAAGGGGGGGAGAGTGTTACGACCCGTAAAAGCGTATGTTAGAATAAGCCGTAAGATAGTTCACATATAAGAACCTAAGAACTCGAAAAATAGTTCAAAAGTTAAGAAAATGTGCTAAAGGTGTCGCATAGCTGGATATGCGACCGCAAAGCACAAATGCGGACCGCATATCCAGCACCAGGATCGCAAACTGAGACAGAGTTCTAGGCTGAAATTGTGTCAAATATGCGGCCAGTATGCGGTCCGCATAATGCAAATGCGGACCGTAAATGTGACATCTTCCATCGCAGAATGGAACAGAGATCTGGGCTAAATCCGTGTCTGAAATGCGACCAGAATGCGGCGCATTATTGAAAATGCGAACCGTAAATCTGGCTCTTCTGCGTCGCATAATGCAACGGATTTCTTGGTTGAGATTTTCGACCAGAATGTGAACAGCATGTCCTGTCGGCGGATATGCGACCTCAAACCTGAAAATGTCATACACGTGTGCCAATTATTGACAGACCTATAAAAGGGACCCAAACTCGTTCCTTCTTCATTTTTTCTGAACTTAAACATAGTAGAAGGCCCCCGAACGACCCCTTTCAAAGCCCCACACCAACACAACCAATTTCCTCTCTTCCAAGCTCTAAATTGAAGAAGAAATCAAGGAATTGAAGAACTAAAAAGGGTCTGCAACATATCCTAATAAATGAGCACGCAATATA
>MCJB01048763.1:48847-98394 GCA_002018475.1 Nicotiana obtusifolia
TTTTGTTGGGAAGTTTGTAAAAGCCATTACCGGAACCACTAATAGGTAAACGTTCACCATTACCGACAAAAATAGGATTTATAGGTAATAAACATGGAGTGATTAATTTACCTGAATCCGATGTGATGTGTGAGGATGCACCGATGTCCATGTACCACTGTGGGTCAGTGTAATTCAGATTCAAATTTGTGAGAGCTGTGCCGATATCACTTGGGTTGAGAGCATTATTTCCTGTTGGACCGAAACCTGGTGGTGCTGAAAAATTATTCTGGGTTGCAACATGGGCCTGAAATGGTTGAGAGGGATATGGGCTGGGTGGTGGAGTCCAGTTTTGAATATAATTGTTTGGAGGCCCATTTTGTATAAGTTGTGGGTAATAAGAAAACCTAAAAATCTCACCATTCAGATTAGGGGATGCTGGAAAATGGCCGCTGCTTTGTCCGTTGCTCTGTCTGCCGCCGTGCTGCCTGGCGTCGCCGTGGTACCTGGCGTCGCGATTATTTCGGCCATCGCGGGTCGGCGGTCCCCGTCCTCTTGCTGCCTTGACTGGATCATAATTTTTGCCTTTGTAACCATTTGGGTATGGTGAGGTGGTGTTGCGAGTTGGCGGCGGCGGTTGGGCAGTGGAGTTCAACAAGACCGCCGATCGATCGGAGCCTGGTCTGGCGGCTTGTCTCTGTTGTTCGGCTTCGACCATACCTCGTGCATCATCCGAAGAGGGGCAGCTTTGATTGATGATGGCGCCGATAGTATCGTATTCAACTGGAAGACCACGCACCATTTGTATCACTAATCTGCTCTCTGTGACTGGTTGATCGACATCAGCGATTTGGCTTGCGATGTCTTTCAAAGTTTGACAATAGTCATCGAAGGAGGAACAAGATGACAGGGTGGTGTTGGTAAACTTTTGTTCAAGAGTTGCGGCTCGAGCATGTTTGTTATTGATGAAGATGTCTTGGATTTTAAGACAAGTTTCTCTAGCTGTGATGTCGTTGTCCAGTACACGGGCAAGCAACTCGTCCGAAATGGTACGGTAAATCCATTGTAGGATTAGCGCGTCGAGTTCTGACCACGCGGCAAAGGTAGGATCGGTTTCTTCGGGTGGTTTGGTGCCATCGATGTGATCAAGTACTTTGTAGGCACGGACGTGTAGCTTGAATAATTTGACCCAAGAAGAGTATAAGACCTTCTTGCCATCAAGAATACGAATCTTGTTGTTGATGTTGGTGACCGTATAGGCCGGGTGTAGTGGTTGTTTGTCGGCAGTGGGGTTGTTGTTGTTAATAGTGGTCGGTTCATCACCCATGATGAGGGGATGGACGAATAAAAGAAAAAAATTAGGGTAGAAAGGCTCTGATTACCATGAAGGAATATGATCTTCTTTTTTGATCCTCAATGGTTTACATGATCCCTATTTATAGTGCTAGAATACAAATCAAAGACCAATAGGGATTAGTATAGGGACTAAGTCAAATCAATGGAAGATATGGAATAATAAAAGGTATTCTCCTAACATAAAAGATACTCTCCTAATATAAAATATAATCTCCTAATATAAAAGATATTCTCCTAATATAAAATATATTCTCCTAATAATGACGTCCTCCTCCTCCTCCTCTTTCTCCAGTATTCCTTCCTGATTTTGCATGTTTGATGGTGGAGCCTGTCTTCCATTGGAGCTGGTTGTGGTGCCATTGGTTGGTTCTCCCTCAGTGAGTGAATATTGGGTTCATCAAGGTCAATTCTTCTGGTCCAAAGAAAGGAAGGTTTAGGGGAGCATTTTGTTGAAGCTGTTTGGTATGTTCCATATGTGTTGCATGGTATGGACTATATTTTGGTTTATTAAGGGTGCAAGAGGTTGGAGAATGTCGTTCATTCATATTTGATTTATATAGTTGTTCATTGCAAGATTCATTCCTTCTGAGATTAGTTGTGCAAGATAGTGTGTATTTTAGATTATCACAATGGATTCTTGGCTATTGATCTCTATGTTAAAGATATTGCATGGCCCACCAGACCTAGTTCCATCCACGATTGAGGTTGGTGGTTTGGTGAATTTGGTGGTTGTGCATAGATCACTGGGCTTGTTGGGAAATGCGGGGGAAGAGGTGGAATGTTGCTCATATTTTGTTGAGGGAAACGGCAGAGTTAGATGAGCCTGTATCTCGGCCTTAGTGTTAATGGTACTCTTGGCATTGTTTTGATCTTCTTTCTTTATACTAGAGTTGTTTTCTATAAGGTTAGGAGAGATGGTAATGATGGGCTCTATTTGCATGGAGTTTGAGAGGGTTGGCGTAAGGTTTTTATCCAAATATTGCATGGGTATCAACTCTGCCACTTGTCCTTCCTTGTCTTCTATGTGTTCATTAGAATTTGATTATGAGGGGAGTGTTTTGCATGTTAATTGTTATTGATTAAGCTCATAGTAATAGAGTTATCAATGTTAATAGGGTAATTGATATTATCTTGGGGTGTCCGATTTATAGGTAAATAATTATTAGTAATTTTTTTGTTATTAAGAGGAAGATTACTATTACTAGAGTTGCATGTATTTGTTGTCACGTTTTTGCCACTTGTAATGTCACAACTGATTAGCTCATGCATGTGGTTAGTGGTTTATTGCATGCGTCTACTTTGAGTAGCTTCCCATAATTGTTCTCAATTTTTGCGCGGATAATTCCATCCTAAAATTATGTGGGAAATTGGGGTAGGCTTACCCACACTGCAGTTTCGTTGAGCTTTCTTTGCCACGAAATTTGTGACCCATTTTTGTACTGATAAGAAGAACCCGTTTATAAACCAAAGTTCATTTTGTGGCACCTTAATTATGTTCTCTTCTTTTGCAAACTTGACTGTATAATAATCTTCTCCAAGTTCTATTAGGGAAAATTTTTCATTAGGCTTCCACAGGACCCGTATTTCTTTTTGAGATAGTGATGTACTAGTCGTTTCCCCATGAACTTTATAATTACTGAATATTTCCATGGATTGTAAATACGCTGCTTGTCGACATCCGTTAATATTATTTTTCTCAAATTTTTTGTCAAAATCCCCGCTAACGTTGCATCTGGCTCGGATGATTGTATCTCCATTGAAAATTTTGGAATCTCTTTAGATGTGTGTGTATTTGTAGTAAAGCTTTCATTTTCTAGTAGTTTATCCTTATAGGATGATGTGGCTGAAACTGGGTTGTCAAGAGGCTTTGGTTGGGATTTGCGTTAATCGGTCGTCTAGTGAGAAGTCGCTCATTCTCTTTCTCTCTCTCTCTCTCTCTCATGTCATTAATTCTTGGTAGAGGAAAAAGTTATTGAACAAGGAACATATAAACAAGTAAACAACCTTAATTATTTCTTTTAGCAGATCAGAAGTTCTCACGATTATTTAGTTTAATTTCCAGAAACTTTTTGGGAGAAATTAGAATAAAATACAAAATAGATTTTAGCCTAACTGAACTGCAAAGTTAGTTTTATCCAAAACTATATAAAGGACCATCCCATCTCTAGAGGAAATCTTAAGTGTAGTGAGTATAAGATGAGGGCACTATATTGGATAAACAATGAATTAAAATGGGTCTAACTATACCATAATAAGAAAATAAATTTTAAGTCTAATTTAACCCAAAAAAAATTATAAGGTGAGTATTGTCCAAGATCATATAAAGAAATCATCTCGGACGAACCGACGGGGGATTAAATTAAAAATATTTAACAATTTGAATCTTATTTTTTCATTTTCATCATTTCTTCCTGTGCGTGGAAAAAACGCATTTATCAAGGAGTTTGAGAATGAGCATTGAGTGAAGCTATTGACTGCTTTGCTCATTGAATAAAATCATTGACTGCTTTGCTCAGCTGATTTTCGCTCTAGTGGATATATTGAGGCGCTTTTATCAGTTTTGAACTCAATTCAAGTTAAAAAGAACAAAAAAGAAACTGGAGATTGAATCAATAGCGCATTCTTGTTTGAATTAGTAACTATTTTTGGCGATCAATTCATTCAATTTAGTTGTTAGTTAAAGAGTCAAACTGTCATGATTCTTCAGATCTTAAGGTTTATTATCTTCGAGGTGAGGTAATGATATTTGAAAAGACTCTCCTAATTATTGTCTATTCTTTCCTAAAACAAAAAGTTATCTAATTTTCCCCTTTAGTTTTACTTACTCTTTAATTTGTGTATTCAATTTTCCTCAATTTCCCCCTTTTGAGTCTCCTAATTATAGTCTATTTGCTTCCTAAAAGTTGTGCACATTATGTTATATGTCTATCAATTAATTGATATCCAGGACTAATAAGTAGCAGAAGAAGTGCGAAATTGTAATAGCAAAAATTAATTTTTTCAATTTAAGACTTGCAGATCCAGTACTGAGTAGATAATATTGCACTAAAATTTGAGAAGATAACGGCTCTCGAGAGTGCCAAACGGAAATGCTCCTTTTGGTTTTTTGTGACAGCCATTTCTTCAAAGTTGTAATTAGGGGATCGTTTGGCACGAGGGATAATAACCTCGATCGGCCACTGGAATTGAAATAATTTTACTGGGTTTGATTCACATTAAATAAATGAAGAACATAAAATCATATTCTTTCCAAATGTGAAACTTTACCGAGGGCACAATTGGTTAGAAATGCGCTGAGGTAATTAGGAGCCGTTTGTCCATATCTATTTTTTTGTCGGAAACTCATCGTCAAAATATTGTTTGCTTATACATTTCTTTATAATTTTTAAGATGAGTTTCAAAAAATTTTGAAGATGTGTTTTGAATTTGAAAAAGTAATTTTTACCTCTTTTTCAAGTAAATAATGTTTTCCTCTCACAAAACTGCACTAATTAACATTTTTTTCAAGTGAAATGCATGTCCAAATATAATTTTAATTTTTAATTACTTTTTTTCAACTTAGCTTCAAAAACTAATTTTTTTCAAATTTCACATTGTTTATGTCCAAACGCCTATTTAGTCATTTAATTACACGAGAATCTTTCTAGAAATCACTTTCTTGAGCCAGGCAGTTATTTATTTTTTCAGTCCCACTTTGTTTTAAGTACTATATCCAGAAATAGTCAAAGTCAAAATGTATAGAATAGATGTTACAACCTTCGAATCTCCAAAGAATTTAAATCAGATGAACAGATTTGCTCCCATAAGGAACTTCTTTTCCAAACGAACCCCCTTTAGTAGGTCATGCTGTAGAACACCTTAAAGCAGGTATCTGAAAAAGAAAAACTCGACAAGTCCTTTTTCTTTTTCTTTTTAAATTGTTTCCTTTTTGTAAAATTACACCGAATTGAACCATATAAATTGGTTAGGTAGGAATTATTTCCCTTTTTATTATCTTGTTGTGCTATATATTAACACATTCTAGGTATGAGTCAGTCAAGAGGTAACAATTTACTTCACAGATTCTACGAGTAATTTAACAGGAAAAGAAAGCAATCACCAACCACTGCAAGGTAATCAATTATGACATCATATACAATGTGAATTTTTTTCGAAGTATATAACCAAAATCCTAAGGTATCCAGGCTTAAAACGAACTCTTATAATGTGATTCCACTGAAAAAGTATGCTTATGACCATGGACGGAGCTAGGTCAGAATTCGAACATTCTTTATCAGAAATTTATACCATGTATATAAGGTTAGATTTTATTTTTATGTACATATATATATTAAATGATGAACACCTTAGCTTTTTTGCGTGTTTATTTTTTTAAATTCTTTTATTGAAAATTATGCTTCCGCCAATGCTTATGGCCTTGAGCTCATACCAGGAATAATGTAAAGAAAAATTGGTGCATTATATTACATCGTAATCCTGTGCTGGTCATTTTCAATCCATCTTATTCTTTAATTTTAAAGTCTAAAAATTCGTCTGACCCTCAATTCTGCTTTGTTTCTAGCAAACTGAAAACAAAAATTTCTTCATCGGTTACGATTGAATTATCAGCTTAAGCTCCGCCGCTGATGATATTTTACAAAATGGAGATTTTTCTTTTAATCTTGAATAAGAACGTTAGAATAAAGAATATTAAGCAGATAAAAAAAGGAAAGTATATTAAAGCAAAAGGGTTAAACCTAGCTAATTTATCGGATTGTGTCATCCGGCGATACTCATATATTTGCGAAGAAAAGTAATACATATAGCATGTCAATTCCATAAAAAGAGTGATTAGCAATTGACAAGAAGTTGAGACAAATGAATGAAAAGATGTTCTCCAAAATCAGAAAATAAGAATTTCAAATAAAGCTTCACAGAAATTAATTCCTATTTGAATGGATTTACGGAGGACAAACAATCTTCTTTTTCCCAAAATCTGAAAATTCAGAATCTGTCTCAATTCAACCAGACAAATATATGAATCTTCGATCTTTATTACAACTACATTTTCTTTTTACTGCCTTAATTTTTTTTCTCTTGTTCTATCCTCTTCAATTGCTAAAATAACACGGAACAAATTGGAGGAAAATGTCGGGTTTATATGACTAAAAAAAGAAAGAGAAATTAAAACGTATTTAGAATTTTATGGTTGTCAGTGAGTGCATGAGAAATAGGGTAGAATAAGGGGAAAAAATGGATACATACATCCCCACAAGTATGAAATTATTATTAGATGCAGTGTCATAGTCATCTTTTTCCTAGTGTACCTTCCATTTATTACCCTTTGTCTTTTGCCTTCATTCCTTCTCCATCACTAAAATGTCCCTTTGCTTCTCTTTTCTTTATTTATAACTTTTGCTACTAGATTTGCAGGGGACAACCTAAAGTTCTCTCTTCTCCAATTAGGGTTTTTCCCCTTAGAGGGCTTCACCAGTAAGTAGTATATTGAACTTGTGAAGCTCACTTTTTTTCCCTTTCAATCTGCTCTACTGTTTTTGTACTTTCTTATTGTAACTTTGAAGAAACACAGCCAAGTTTTCTGATCAAGGAGCTCCCGAAAGAGAAAAAAAGGTAATTCCCTTTTCACAATCATCTCATTTAAGGAACCTAGCTAGATCAGAAATAGGTAAACTCATAAAGGTTTTCTTGTGACTTATCATTTTTCTTCCTAAATCTTCCTAAAATAAGTTCCAGAAAAATACTTGCTCTATTATGTTACTCCGTGTAACAATTCTTGATTTAGGGTTTTCCTTTTACTTATATTTTTACGAAATTTGATTTCAAGTGCATTTTTCAGATCTCATGTTTAACAAATTTCAGAAAGGATATATCATACATAGCTTCCACTTGAACCTCCAAATTCAAGTTCGTGAAAATTCTACCGTCTCTGTGTAGCTGGATGACAGAAATGAGGCATATTCTTCATCAAACTAAATAGTCCTATATTATAGAAGATCAAAGCATGCAGTGTACTTCTGAGCCATGAACCAAAATCAAGAAATTATATTAGAGAAAAAATTACAGAAAACCATTAGCTAACTTTCCATGTAGGACATACTACATAAAAGGTATTTAATACCAAGATCGATTTCACAAGTTCAAAATACACCAAATTGAGCATGTCTAGTGTATTTTTTTTTTACAGTAGCAGGATCAGATCTTATAGCAAAAGAATCCCAAACTGGAAGCAAAGAGAAATTTAAGATGCTAATAATAATTAAGGTAAATTAAATTTTCATTAGAATTCACAATAAAATAGGTTATCTTTAGCAGAAAATTTTTATGATTAGGTAAGGTAAAAAATTTCAGAAAAAAGAAAAAGAAGAGCTTACTTGATGTTTTGTCTTTGCAGCTACTTAGAGATCAAGAATGGCTTCATCAAGCAGCTCATACAACTCCCCTTGTGCAGCCTGCAAATTCCTAAGGAGAAAATGTCTACCTGGTTGCATTTTTGCACCTTACTTCCCACCCGAGGAGCCTCAAAAATTCATTAACGTCCACAAAATCTTCGGCGCAAGCAATGTCACTAAGCTTCTCAATGAGCTCTTGGCTCACCAAAGAGAGGACGCTGTCAACTCTTTAGCCTACGAAGCCGAGGCAAGAGTAAGGGATCCTGTTTATGGCTGCGTTGGCGCTATCTCTTTCCTTCAACGCCAAGTTGAGCGCCTCCAAAAGGAGCTCGACGCCGCTAACGCCGATTTGATTCGCTATGCTTGCAATGACTACACAACCCCGCCGCCTTTACCTGGAACACAAGGAATTGACATGGCTGCTTTTCGCCAAAGGCCGGTTGAGTTTAGTAGGGGTTTTCATCAGACACCTAGTTTTCCTATCCCATATTCTACCCCTAATTATTGGAATGATCAAAACTCTTCTGCTGGAAATATCCATGGAGGAGGAGGAGGAGGAGCAAGTATTTGATCGGTCAAGCAAAATTTATAGAGGGTTTTCTTTCTAGGGTTTGTGACCCTCTTAAGAGAATGGTGTGCTACTTGAGTTTTTTTTTTAGCTACTAATCCACTAGTGTTTCGCTGTGGTTTTCCTATAGCTATAGCCCTTTTTCACATTCACCGTCCTAGCTAGAGCATTGAGTCCTACTTTCTCTTGAAACTATATATTATTCTACTCTTACTGCTGAACTGAAAACATTTCCAAGCAATTTATATAGTGGCTAGATGTTCTGTCATATTTAGAGACCATCTAATAAGATGTGGCATGGAAAGTCTACGGCTGCTACATTTTTGGTTCATGTTAGTATTATTGAGAGTCTAGAAACAAGGTCATGTCTATTTAAGGTGTAGTAATTTATGGGATTTGTTTATGGTCAATAAACAATAAATAAACTATTTTCATGTTATTGAAAAGCAGATTCTCTCTAGTTAGAATCTGTAGCTAAGTCGACCTTCGTTAATTAATTATATATGCATTTCTTATTATTTACATTTGGTTTCTGTTTTTTGATATGGACCACTTTTCTTTACCTAATATGCTGCAAAGCTGCCAAGTTTCATTTTCTGAATTTATAGCCGAAAGAAACCATATCAAAAGGCCACTAGAACAAGCAAAATCCGAGTGCCGATTTCACATCAAACATTAGAATTTCTTTGTAAGGCAACTTGATAAGCAAGGGATGCAGTAAAGAAAAACACTTTTTTTCAAAAAGTCTTGTGACCAAATAGCCTTTCAGTGAACCAACAGGAAAAAGAATGATCTGTAGTGTGACTGCAAAGTCAATTTTGGTTTCATAAATTGTCGATATAATTATTATTTCCCAAAATCTTCTGTTTACTAAAATGAAAATCCTAACTGTGCGTATTTCCTATAGAACCTCATCTTTGTCTACCATATACAGTATATTATTTCTTGCACATTGTGTAGAACAGTGGGTAATGTATAGGGTTTTCAGCCTTTAACATTTCGTCCCCAGCAATTCCTATACAACACTGTTTTCAACATAGTATCGCTCACCCACCAATCCATCACAAAGCCCCTCCAAAAAAGGAAAAATAAAGAAGCAGAAAAAGAATGAATGCATGCAGTCCAAGATTACAGAATTTATGTTTTTTTTACTTCAGAGAACGCTTTGCCTTTTTAATTAGTTTTATTCTATGTGATATACTTTTCTTTTAAGTATATTATATTTGGACATAACGAAACTTTGAAATTCTAATTTTGCACTTAATAATAGAATTTTATGTCTACACAAGTGTTATGATCTATTTAGACCATACATTTCAAGGACCTTTAATATTTCTTTTTGCAACTACAGGTCTTTGTCAAACACCAGTTTTATAAAACGGGATGAAAGAAGTACCTCCATTGATTACATATTAGGGATTGAAGACGTTTGGACGAGTATTAAAATACCCTTCTCTTAGCTCGGAAAACTCCTTACATCTCATGGGTATAAAGTGGGCCAGTCCGGGCACAACCTGGCTATTAAGGGCGAGATAACCGACCCGATTTTGGGCTAGGATAGGCTGCATTTAATGGGCGGAGTTGATAGAAATAGAACAATTCCATGCTACTCTTGATTTTTGGACTACGCTTGGCTCGTGGACAACACTTCAAGTTTAACAAGTATTTTTTTTTCGCTTGTTCTATGGACAATATTTTTAATGTTTGATCTTAAAGATTTGTCCATGGGACAATCGAGGATCAAAAAATCAAGTGTGGCCATTTTCAAGGTCATTTTATGTAATTTCTTGGTCGATAAATATTTAATTTTGAATCCAACTATTATAATATATTAATTTAATTAAAGTTACTTTATGAACCTATAAAGTTTAAATTCTGAATCGGCTTCTAAGTGGATTAAAGAAAGAAATGGTAGGATTCACACGAGTGCAAATAATGTAAATGTACAGTGGCAGAAGATAGGGAGCACTGCACAGTCTGCACTAATTGGATTTCATTCGATAGAAAAATAATCCGACAAGGTGTAGAGGCAGAGTTGTACACCCAAAAGGCGATTCTTTGATGATCTCGAGATGACCATGAATTTAGAGGATATGATGGAAATATTGATGGAACTCGACTTCTCTTTCTCAAACGTTGCTTCTGACAACGTACTACTGGAGAGTAGAGGAAAAACATGAGTAATAGTACTACTGGTGATTTTGCTGCAATATGGTAATCTGTCAATTTAATTAGGTGAATGTGTTTGAATAAGTATGAAGTTAAGAAACAAATAAAAAAATTCATAACCTGTAGTCTAAAACAACTATAAAAAAAATTTTAGTTTGAAATCATCTGATTAAGAGTAAAAAGAGAAATTTAAAATTGAGTTGTTACAAAATATAAAAAAGTTGTCATTCTTTTTGGGATTGATTAAAAATAAAAGAGTCACATAAATTGAGATGGAGGGAGAAGAACATATTTTTCCTTTAATTTCTGATTCTTAAAGTTAAATTATATGATTTGGCACAATTTTAAGTCTAACTAACTGAGTAATATACTGCTTACAATCTTTCTAGGTCGCTACACTAATAGTCAACTGTAGAGTTTAAGTTATATATATTGTTCACTTTTAAAAAAATTACATTCTTTATCACCTAAATAATATCTATAGATAAATCTTCTTAAGATAAGTTACCTGCCATAACGTATAGAAGTGATATGATGATGTGAAAATTTCTAACATAGATAGTGCATATAGTTTTAAATTAAACGTCAAACAGCTAAGTTTGTCTTAAGACGACATGAACTAGTCATTTTCTTTTCAGAAGTTGACAATATACATGTATGTAGTCGGGAGCTATATCACTAATTAAGAATCTATACCTTTGTATGACACTCGAGTTTAGTATACAGATATCCTCCTCGTTAACGGAAATGTTGTAGTGTTAGCATTTCCTTGGCCCCGTGACGGATTAAAATTAAAGTTTCCATGTGAAGTGGCATATATGTTGAAAAGTTTTAGCCTTCAGGTGATAGAGATATATTTGCTCATTTCAATTTTCAATTCATGCTCACTCTGTTAATATCTCTGGACATGTTGTCTGTCTTTGCCAAAAGAAAGAAAAGGGGATTGGGGTACGTCAACCTAAAAGAAACAAAAACAGCCATAAATTTGACTTTATGATCATTTGTATTTTCTGATCAACTCACATACAATTCAATTACTTTAGTGAAACATAAAAATAGTTTTGTATGACTGTAAAACTGAGAATATTTACTTACAGCTGAAAGAGAACAAAATTGGCTAGACAACCCCCAACATCCTCACTTTTCTCTACGCAAAGTGGAACGTTGAATAGTTTAAGGTTTTCAGTTCAAACTCACTCACTTGATCTTTTGATAATTCTGGACATATTGAATGTCTGTGTGAAAAGAAAGAAAGAAAAAGAGAAAGAAAGAAAGAAAGGGGGGGATTCAATTAGGGAACATCAAAAACATCCAACCTAAAACAAACAAAGATTTGAGTCACTTCCCCCTGATATATGCAGAAAGAGACAAACATCAGAATTTGGGTGGTGGGGACTCTCAAACAGTCACCCCCCCATTTAATCGTTTCTGTCTATACAATCCCCTCTCTGGCGTTTTTACCTGCTCTTTTTGCTTCTTTTCCACGTCTAACTTTAAGAAACAGAAGGTATCAACAGAAACTAAGATTTATCTGCTTTAAAATAAACACGTACTATGCATACTATACATTCAATTTTGTTTTTCAAAATACTGCATCTTTTCCTTCGTTAAACCCAGAAAGATGTTTCAAAACCAAAAAGAAAAGTTCTGTTCATTCCCAACTTTTGAGGAATGAGGAGGACCCTACTGATTCGCCAAACAGTACAAACATCAATCTGTTCAGACATCAAAGCGAGCTGCACAAGGGAAACTTCTTAATTTGCTGAATAAACTAACCTACTACCTATTATTTTTTTATTAAATTCTTTTCATGTGATTGACGTCAAGTCCTCGAATCATTTAGTACTCCTTTTGTTTTGTCCTCTCCAATTTCCTTAGTCCATATAATTTTTACCACTACAACTTACCTTCCAAACAGTGGCTGCATCACAATTTTTACAAAGAAAATTTAAATTATAAAGAAGTTAAACACACGAATAAGTCAACAAAATTCAATATATAGTATATTTCTAACGGGGACGGGCTACATTAATATCTTTTTAGAAAATATATGTACTTTATTGGATGTTCTTTTGTAATAATTCATTACTTATTCTTTCGTTAATGGAAAATATTAACTTTTTGGCTGAACTAAATAAATTCATATGTTCGGCTGAATTAAATAAAGGCAAAACTTCTTTTGATCGTAATATTCTTTCGAAGATCACCTAGTGGCTGCTATCATTACCATAATCATCGGTTATTATTAACCCAAAAGAGACTCCATCGGTATAAAGAAATCATTAACGTATGGGGTTCGTCGCAGATCTATCTTATATTTTCTAATTAATCTCAGGAGTCATTGGTTGTTAGCCGCATAATACTTTGTTTAGCATCTCATGCATGTGACATGTTCAAAATAATTGTTCTTGTTAAACTTTAGTGGCCAACTAAAAAAAAGAAGTCAACATTGACCACTTAAAACTTTCTAACTTCGAATAAATTCGATGATTGTGAAGTGTTAATTAATTTTGAGTCTTCTTGCTAGAGAAGTGAGTATTCAGAACAGAATTTAAAATCTCTTAATTTAGAATGAGGGGTTTCAGACTTTTCCCTATTCATGAATTATAACGCTCTTTTTTTTTTCCATTATGTTTTAACCTCGAAAGTCTGGTTTACTGCTACCAAAAGCCGATTTATTGCTACCTAAGATTATCATAATCATGTGTAGCCGTGAATTATATCTAACTCCGGAATGGTTAATCTGTGTTAATAGGAGAGCTAGAAGGGATCGGCCGAACTAGTATAGATTTATTAATCAAAACTCTGTATTTGCAAAAAAAAAAAAAAAAAAACAATTAAAAACGTAAAACTCTAATTTAAAACCTAATTACTAGAACGTAGAACCCATAAATCCAAATCTTGGCTCCACATATATATGATGTTGATAAGCAGCCATTAACATAGAGTTCCATGGATCTAGACATGAGTTGAAACATGCTTTGCTAGTGGATTAAGATTTGCTTTTGGCAATTTTCTTTCTCCAGATCTTCGTTGGATAACTCCACAAGCCGAACCCTTGTCCCTTGTTTTATTCAGCATACCAAGGGATTGATGAATAAATAATCATTATGAGAATGATTAGAGTTATTGTGATTGAATAGGGCCACAAATTAAGGTTTTAAGCATTTTACAAGAAAATGTTTCAATCAAGAAATGGCACTTTCAGATTTGAAAGATTACACAAACTTTTATTTCCACAAAATAAAAACAGCAGTTTGGTGGGTTGTTTTTGCCCCACTGGTTCACAAATATAAGCAATTGATTTTATATGTGAGTTTTATATTCAAAGACGTACTAGTTCCATGTGTTGCTAATTTTCATGCTCACTTTTCATGCTTTTGCTAATATTCTTTAGATGTATGGACCGCATAGAACCAAAGCAAAACATAAAAAAGAAAGATAGAAGAAGGAAAAAGACAACATAGGCTTAATTTTTACTAACTAGTAACTACCGCGATCAAAATCATATCTAGAGGGTGTTTGGAGTGCCTTATTGGCTTATTAGCACTTTTTTAAATTTTTGTGATGTTTGACAATGATAAAAAGTACTTAAAAATATTTACTTTTAAGTATAAAAAGTATAAAAATAAGCTAAAAGTCAAAAGTTGGATATTACCAACTAATGGCTTTTAGCTTTTAGATTATAAGATACTTTTAAAAGCCAATTCAAACACCCCAGTCCTAAAAATTGTCTTACCGAGGTGACAAATTTTTTCTCTTATTTTTTGGTAAAAAAAATAGTCTAATTTATCTTTGTTTCTATTACATAAACTACGAAATTTGACAAACTTTTAAGGGAACTATTAGCTATGTTCATTTATAAGTAGCTTATTAAAAAAATTGGACAATTCATAAAATATTACTAATATTAGTCAATTAACTATTTATAGCCAAAAAAAAAAGTGATAATCTTACTTTCTTTTGAGTAGATGTTATTACAATAGATTAAGTACATCTTAAGGATCTTGAATCTCAGTTTGTTTTGGGATGATTTGGTGAAGTTTTGAGGTTGTTTGAATTGAAAATTAGAAGTAGAAGATGAACATGAAAAATAATGATGTGTATCATATTTGCATCAAATGTGTATCACTTGTTCATCCATGTGTACCTGTGTGTTAGATGCATGCATGATAACTGTTTTATACATGTGTCGCAAAAGAATTTTTTGAACTCGATTTTAACTACGAATATTGATTTCAAATCAGTCCAAATCACCTACAATCTTCCTCAAATTTTGTATATTGAATGTTTTCAATGAATTTCAACCATACCCATTGAAAAAATGTCATTTTTGCTTAAATTTTTGGAGTCTGGTGTGTGTGTGTGTGTGTGTGTGTATATTAGTATTTCATCACCTTATTTACCATCTCATCCATAAAATTTTCTTTCCCTCTTGCATCTAATGTTGCTAATCACGTTTAAAAATATGGAAGAAGATCTTTGAGTGTGATTCTTGGAGAGAAAGAACCTTATTTATTTGGATTTTCAATATTTATATGTGATTGACTAGTTTTGGTAAGTTTATGATTAATGACTAGAGGTTGGTAAGTTGTGACTTATTCGGGACATTTATGTTAGATTCCCAACTTTTAACTCACGTGTATCCTTGGAAACTTCTTGACAAACTTTTGACCCTGTATTTCAATGGAGTGGTAACTGGAAAATAATATGTAGAACCCAAGATTCTTACTAGGGGTGTCAATGTCAAAGCCTAGAATATTCATCGAAGAAAAAAATGTAACTCTCGCACATTCCCTTGTAGGAATCCTGAAGATATAGGCTTGACAAAGAGTGAAAGTAACTGTTAGGCCAGCCTAATAATTCACCAGTTTTTGGTCATGGAACATAGCTAGTTAGCTACGAGTACTTGGGAGATGTGACTTCCAAAAGAATAAAGTAAGATCGAAAACAAATACACACCATATGCTAATCCACACTCATTTCAAGCCACAACACTTGTCTGATCCAGTGATAAATATGTAGGAGTAGGGGCTTCAGCTGTATTACTTGCTTTTAGGTCTACTGCTTATAACAAAATAAAGAGAACCACAACCAGAGAAGGATTTTTCCTGTCTAATAAGTAATTCTTTTGTAGAAACAATGGCTTGCTGGGAGACAGACTGATCCCACTTCCTATTGACAGCTGACTGTGCAACTTGCTACTTTTTCTTTCGATAATGATGGTGTCGGAGCCATACCTGGAATAAATTCACGAGCACCTACTACTCCATTTATCATGTAACTTTGTCCATCAAAGCTTAGATAGATGAAAAAAAATAAACTAGTATTTTTTTGTCAGTACTAAAATTTGAACCCGGGACTTCCTCCACCAATTTTATTGACGATGCAAACAAATTGCTACTCCTAACATCACCCCAAATGTTCTTACAGCTCAAAGGACAAAGGAAGAGGAAAAGGACACCAAAAGGTCTACATCCTCAATTTTGTAACATTTGCTTTTGACAATTCATAAGCCTAATCTATACACTAGACTAGAGTATGATTTTGCCTAACTTGTAGTAAGTCTGGTGTCACACAGTGAATTCAACAGATACATGGTCTATGAACTAGCCTCTCCAGCTGATCATTTCCTTTTTCATGGACTTTCACAAAGCCTCCTAGGTTACCACTTACCAACTCCTAAACTGAGTTATAAAAACACACCTACATGGTCTCTCCAGCCTAAGAGCCTCAAGGTTACTTTCAAGGATATAGGACGTCAAGACTCTAGCACCGAGAGTTCTGAACTCTAGAGAAAAAAGAATATTACTTGTGTTCTCAATAATCATGCAAATGAACAAATTAGAAATCCAATAACATTAAAAATTATATTTCAGAAAATGGAAAACATAACGGATATGACATTGAGGAAAATCCACAAATGTCCCTAGTGATAGTTAAACTAGTGACCTGATTTCAGCCTAACCATTTGACTTGAGACACGCTGCGTCCTATTGCCTTAGAAAGTAAAAGTAAACATATACAACAACTATATCAACAAGCTCGAAAGTAAATGTGAGAAAGCTTTGGTTTTACTTTTTTCATTGTACCACAAGCACATTGACAAATTATTGCATATATATGGAGCTACATCAGAGTGAAAAATATTCCATAATCGAAATCAGATTCTTGGATATATACATTTTGTGCAATGCCAAGTTTCCTCCCATATCAGCTAACTCTTTCCAACAACAAGAGAACGTTTAGGCATAACACAAGAAGCTATCCTCGATAGATTTGGTTAAGAAGGTACTTAACGGAAGAATTAATTCTCCCAATTATTACCATTAGAGGATCATTTCAAAGAAATGTCATTTACAATAATGGAAGTATAAAATAATCCTTTCACCCTGAAAAGAAGAACACAAAAAGAAAGCAGTTAAAAGGATAACTTAGCAACTACAACCATTTAGCTAAGTAGTTAAAGAGGTCGTTGAAATAAATTTTCAACTTGAAATAGACCATTTTCCTTGGACACATCCCATACTTGTGTAGAATCAACGCTTCTATCTGACTTCAAAGTTGTATAATTAAATACTAAATGTGTGCATCTTGATAATTCTTATTCACTTGTTCTTGACGATAGTCATCAGAGGTCCTTCCATAGTCATCAGGAAATGTTCTTTCTACAATGCATGAGTATTGCTTTCCAGGGTTCAAGGAAGTGACAGTTACAACTTAAGAGGATCTCAGCTCCGCCGCAGAATAATTACAATTTCAAGTAGTATTAGCTTTTACTTTGACTTGCCATAAATTTCTGGACTTCTCTTCCTTCTAAATAATTTTGAAGCAACAACTTCGACACACACATACTAAACAAATAGAAGCCACCAAATATCCTGTTTTATGGAAGAGAGCTGTTTCCAACCTGTAATGCCTTTTCATTTGAAGTAGCAAATTTTTCAGGTAACTGAATTTGTGATCCAGGATTGCTCAAACCATCAAGGCTCTCCCGCAAAACGGACGAAAAGCATCTTAATGTTGCAACTAAAAAAGTTGATCAGTAATAAGTGCAACAATAGAATCTGAGAGACCTGCAGCTTTTGTATCAGTTTACAGTGTTTAACACAAGTGTTTGCATTTTAGAAGAGTCCAGAAACCTCATTCAAATTTTTTGTTTCTACAATATTCTAATACCAATCAGCAAGAAAACTAAAATGACATCTAAGGTAGTACGGACTGAGCAGCTGGTCATATAATAAAATGACAGCCTACTGAACTATATCAGCAGTTTACACCGTACTAACATACTTGGACTCCTTTAGTTAGTATACCACATTGAAGAAAATGCATGTCTAGTACTTCCATCTTAAAAAATTATACTATATGAAATTTGGCAAGATTTAACACACTGCCAGGGGAAAGACAAGAAAATGTCAGACAAAAGATATGGATGATAGCATTTGAGAATGGAGTGCCATTAAAATCACACCAAAAGACTTGCCGAAACTAGTTATACATGCATATATTGTGCAGCTTTTGTGGCAATAGAATCTGCAGGATCGCAGCTAGTTTCAGGTTAAGGTAAAGTTGATTGATATAATTCATAGAATCTAACAGGAAGCAAAGTGATGAGAAACCAGTCCTGAATATGATCTCTGATATTTCTTTTCCTACCTATTCCATCGTTTGGTTCTAAACTTAAATGCCACTCCTTATATATGCCCTCTCGAATGTTGTAATCTAGAAATTTCGGAAGCTTGCAAACAAAACTTTGCTACCTCTGATAGGGGACTATGAATCATTAATACCTGAGGGCTGAGACAAGGAGAACCACAGCCTGCAGTCAATGTACTACCTGCACCATGTAAGAGATTTTTCGATGACTTACGTTAATGATCTAAAAGATGTCAATATTGACAGATGCGCACATACTTCTTTAAAATTTTAAAGTACTACAGCAATTTTAAAATGTGCTCAATAGAGTCATCTTCATAATGCATTACCCATGTCGGGCTATTAGCAAGATGATTATTCTCTTAAACGCATACTAAGCAAATCCCTTCAAATGGAAAACTTCATTCAGATTACACTAGCTAAAATTTAATACACTCCAAATGAACAAGATTTAGTGAGACATTATTGACAGCCTGTACAAGTTACCTATGGAAATACCATATCATGGAAGAGAGAGAGAAAGAAAGAGAGAGAGAGAGAGAGAGAGAGAGAGAGAGAGAGAGAGAGATTACCTTGGCTCCCAAAAGAAAAAGAAAAAAAGAGTTTTGGTTCCCTCTATTTTACGTAAATTTTCCAGTTCTGCATGTTACCCATTAGACTTTCTCTGCCCCTGAAGAGAATTCCATAGATTAGTTTATGTAAATATTACATGATGAAACAAATACCATTTCTCACCTTACTTGAGCAAATCAAAGTGGTCACCAGTTTGACAATCATAGAACAGAGACCAAAAATTAGAAAAGCTCTTCGTCATCTATTCACCAAGGAGTGATACGTACCTGATCAATATAGTGCAGGGCATAAAGATTGTAAGCAGCTCCTTGTATGTTTTAGTTGTATATAATTTTCATTTATCATGTGTAAACCATCTGTTTGGAACATGTGTTTAACATGACCACAACTGTTTGTAGCCAACAATTATTCATGGTAAAACCTAGAAGTAACAGGTGAGGAGATGAACCTTCCAGAACTTGTTAAAGTACAAAATGGATCAAACTCATCTTCTTTTGAAATTTGTTTTGGAATTACATGATAGAATTTCCTTTCATGACAAGGAACTTAAATTGATCCTATCTCCTCTCGCAGCTTCTAATCCTAGATTCAACAAAGTGAACTCATGAAATATGTAGCAGACACCTCAAGAATTCCTTTCACCGAAATGGTTTTATACTAGTAATCCAGCTTTTTCCAGGAAGTTTCAACTTTGTCGATCCTAGATCAACTCTCAACTTATTTACCAGATCCCACCTCCCATCACTGGCATACATATTTGAAAGCATAACTCTGTAACGACTATTCTCTAGCTCATTACCAAAATGACGAGAAGCTACAAAATCTGCCAACTCATAATTTCTAAGAGCATCACAGCATGACAATAGCGCCCCCCAAATGCCAGGGTCAACTGGCTCTTGCAGAGACTGGATAAGTTCATAAGCTTCTCTCATTTGTCCTTCCATTCCAAGAAGCTTTACCATGTACACATAATGTTCGGTGTTAGCTGGGATGCCAAATTGATCTTTCATCCTTCTGAAATATTCTCGACCATCATTAACAAGGCCAGCATGGCAACATGCACATAAGAGTGCGGAAAAAGTAGCTTCATCTGGTTTGTGCCCTTCCTCCAGCGCCTTCTCAAATATCTGAAAGGCCTGAGATGCAAGTCCATATAAACCAAGACTTGAAATAATTGAATTGATTGAAACAATATTCTTGAAAGTCATAGTCTTATAAACTTGATATCCCAATTCCAAGAATCCACATTTAGAATACATGTCAACTAGTGCAGAGGAGACCATAACCTCCAAGTGATATCCATGTCGAAAAGCATAACCATGCACCTCGCGGCCTGGCTGCACAGTTGTCAATTGAGAACAAGCAGTTAGTATAGTGGCTATCAGCGGTGGATCCGCCTTCCCACCTTTCATATTCATTTCTCTTAAGAAATCCAAGGCCTTAACATTATTTCCACACAGCGAAACACCGCTTATTGTTGCAGACCATGTAACTAAATCAGGTTCTACAAGACTCTCAAAAACTCTAAAAGCTAAACCCATACATTTACATCTAGAATACATACTAACAAGGAGACTGCTTACATGAGAATTTGACTCTACACCAAGTTTTAGACAAAATGCATGGATTGATTCACCTATTTTCAGCACACTAGGATCATATATAGCTATAATCAGGCCAACCATTGTGTACTCATCAGGCCTGACCCCCATTTTCTGCATCCTGCAGAACAATTCTAGCCCCTTCTCCAAGTCTCCAAGACACCCATAACCTGATATCATTGAATTCCATAAGACCAAATCAGGATCAGTTATCCCAGAAAACACCTTGGTTGCATTAGCTATAGAGCCTAATCTTGAATAAGCACTTACCAGTTGGCTACTACATATGAAGTCCCACTGCAACCCAGAGAGAACAACCGCTCCATGTAAAACTCTCAAGCTGTGCACATCAAAATTTTCAGAGCTGGCTCGAACAACGCATGCAAAAGTGAAGTTATCAGGCTTTATTTCGGAATAAAGCATGTCCTTAAACAGAGAAAATGCATCTGTAAACTTGTGGGCTCTGGCATAAGCTCGAATTAAGGAATTCCAGAGGTAAATACTTCGATGGGGAGTTTTATCAAACAGGTTGCGAGCTGAGATGATTTCGTCATTTAGAGCATAGAACCTTAGAATTCTTGTAGCGTAAAATGGGTCGTGGGAGAGATGAGTCCTGATTATCAAAGCGTGAAGCTCTTTGGTTCTTGAGATGGTAAGTTTCAGCTTTGAGAGTTGGGAAAGAAGGGAATGGAAAGGGATGAACATCAGCTGATTACGAACAACATTTCATGAAGCAGAATAAAACAGAGAGACCGAGAATTTTTCGTTTCTATTTTGTTCAACGATGTCTTAAATCATGTAATAAAACGGTTGCTCTATTAAGCTCCAAAAACAATTAGCAGAAGGAGACTCCAAAATTTCCACTTCTAGATGAAAAAAGTGAAAAAAGTTTATAACTTTGTTTGATCATTCAAATATAGCTCAAACACAAAGCTTGTTTGTGCAAGTTTTCTTGAAATCTTGTAAAAGAATTTCCAATCTTTCTCTTAGGTCAACAGAGATAGGGAATTAAATTAACATATGAGTAGTCAATTTAAAACGAGACACATGCATATACTAATTGCGTTGGGTTGACTAAATGGGCATTAGCTTTAGAACTAGGAGAATTGGTAAAATATCCATATATTCCAAATACTATATGGTTAAAAAAACTGAACTTAGAGAATCACCGTTAGTACGTTGTAACATGTACTTGGGAGTAGGGACCGTTTTGAAAGAATCACCAAACTTACGTACAATTTTGGAGTTCCTCATTGATTTTTTTCCTTTAAACATAAACGGATCACTATGTGTATAATGAATGTATACCATTTTTCGGAAAAATGATGAATTAATAGTGTTTGATTATATCAAGAAGCTTGAATAATATTCGAATTGTCACATTGACCCATCATTGTACTGTCAACGATTTGTTCTACAACTAGTAAATTATCAGAAATAGAATTAGTAAGACACTTTTTCCCTGCAAAAATGTTGACCATGCTCTGATTAGTATAGGAAAACTACAAAAATTAGCAGAGAAATTTTGCGCCTGTAGATCCATTAACATGGCATTAAACAATATGATGCTAATTTTTCTAAGTGAAACTGAAGACACTGCTTCAAAGATACACTGCTTCAGTATCTGCTGATAGGCAACATGTTGAATAGAGCTTTGGACTAAGGCGTGCATCAACCATGTTCATCTTTGACTTTACGATTGACGCAGCTTTAACTGCATCACAAGCCACAGCAATTCGGTTCAGTCAAAGAGAATTTAGTAATTTCCCAAAGCATAAAACTACAAATACAAAACAGTACCGGAATATTATTGGGGTTGGGAAAACGTTTTTAGCACTGAGAAGGGAAACAAAGAAATAACAACAACAACTACAAATCCACTGCAATCTCACACGGATGTTACGTATACCTTACCCTACCTTAAGAAGGAAAAGATAGGAGTCAAAGGAACAAAAAGAAAAAATAGGAAGGAAAATGAAAAAAAAGACCTGTCATGCTTATAAGCCTTCAAATATAAGTTCTTTTTTTTTTTTTTTTTTTAACGTTTACTGTTCAAGCACTTAGTTTTATTCCCTCAAGCGCATGTCATGTGTCATTTTACGGGGATAACCACTATTTTGTAAGTTGGGTGTAAAAGGATGCACGCAAATAAAAAGCGTAAAAGAAATTTTCATACAAGTTGGAGAGCATAGAAATTCTCATCTTCATCAGTATCAGATTCAAAGTCTTGTCTCTTCCATATCCGTGGTTTTGGCCTTTGATCCAAATCTTCCTCAATCTGCGTACTGAAGTAGTTAAACGGGGATCGGGTCGGGTAACATATATAGAAAATCAAATGATGTTAAAAATGAGCTAGAGTTGACCTCTTCTGGAACTTCTGTTGTGAAAGGTGTCATTTGAAATGGAACACTAGGCACATGAGGTAATTGTGAGAGTTGCTCCAGCAACATATTCCTGCACCCACCAACTATTCATGTCAAATGCAACATCTTAATATCTAGCCAAGGAAAAAGATATACACAAGAAAATTGCCATGAAGAAGAGACGAGGAAATTTAATATTGGTAAAAGAAAAAGGAACCCTCAGCACATTAATTTAAACCAGGCAACAAAAAAGCAAAAGTTGAACATCATGAGCAAAATATTAAACAGAACCTAGCTATAGTTTTTAGTCGAATTAAATTGTGTGATTGGTGAGGGATTCAAATGCTTAATTACTTGAAGTTATACTAGTTCCACATAGTAGTAAACGATAAAGCCTATTATTCCTATACCTACTTCTACCACGGAGCAATCAATTTGATGGAAAAGTGGCATGCAGTTTTCTAATCATTTAACATTTAAAATAACAACAATTAGAATCCAATTCCTAACCACTTCGGGTTAGTAATACAAATCCATTGAGTCTATATATTTCCCTCCATTTGGAGCTAAACTTAAAAAATTATCTTATAAGACAAAAATGGGGTTCTTTAAATCCCACGTTGATTTCTACACTTATTCTATCACGGGCATACCAATCTCTAAACAAATGAAAAAAAATAAAAAATAAAATCACTCTTGACCATAACATCTAATATAATGGTATCAAACATGACATCAATCCGAACATTGGCTGCTGATTCACAAAGATTTCTCCAAGATATATTTCACACAGCTTCAAACATACATTAGATTGTATTTTCGTCTTTTCGACCGTCTATTGAAGGCAAAGCCCTACACGAATGATGTTTAAATTACCTAATCTTCTCCAGACAAGTAAACAGTAATAGATGATAATCCAAAGACAGGAAAAGAAAAAAAGCACCAAAGTGGAAAGATAGAGACGGACCTCATAGGCCCAGCACCGGGCAACATTTCTAATCGAATAACCTCCACCTCCCACAATACCATCAGAGGGACATTGTAAGACCAGAGGAATCGAAGGCAATTTGCATGGCCTTTGACAGACAAGTTGAAACGGCCCAACCTGTTTCCGGCTAGTGAATCAGCACCAGACTGAAGAACAATAGCATCTGGTTGATAGACCTCCATTACTTTTTGGATTATATGACGGAATAGGAGACTGGAAAGTTTTCATCATCAATCCTATAATTCAAAGGGGCGCTTAAGGCATAGCACTGTTTGACCTAAAAGTATAACTTCCGGTTAAACTACTAAATTTATGTAACAAGGGGATCTGGTTAAGGATAATAACTCTAGACACTAACAATAAATGGCAATATGTGGCATTTAAGTAAATAAGGAGAGATTCACCCAGTAATGAATAGGTGAATGAATATTTCTCCTCACAATGATGAATGACAGATAGGTCCAAGATTCGTATGAACAATCCCGGATCTGATGGAAATGTGAGAATAATATGAACAAGAATCTTTATCAAAAGGTAGTCTTTGGATTTTTACAAGAGAGAAAGTCTTCTTCTCAAAAGTGTTCTTATCAAAATCAATATTACATGCCTTATGTTACGCGGCGCCTTCCTGATGTTCTTTGGAAGGGCGACGTAAGGCTAGGCAATCGATGTCAGTACGATTGCCGTCCGCCAACTGAGGTCCCCTCCGCATGCTAGACTAGATTGTCAGTGCCGTGCGGGAAAACCAATATCGTAAGCAACGAGAGAATTGAGAGCAGCGGAAGTTTATGATGAATGATGATGATTGTATTGATGATGATGAAAGCTATTACAAAGCTAATGCGGTGTCGAGGGGGCGAGACACCAGTACAGAGAATTGAATGCTTGCTGAATGTTTGAATGCTGATACACCCCTAATAATGCTTAAAATAAATAAACTAAAATTACAGGAGTAGACCTAAATAAGCTCTAGGAGCACAATGAATATAAAACAAGTAAACCTACTCTATATTTACGATGAGAAGGACTTAGTCTTCTATGATGTAGAACTACTAAGTCCAATGGCAGCAACTTTGTCTTGAGGATCAGGGTCTGCGCGCGCGTTGCTGTCGGCGCGCGCGGCACTATTGATGATGGCCTGCGGCAGGGCGCTGGCGCTTGTGCTTGGATCATGATGGATGCGCGCGGCCTTGGCTGTGCGCGCGGCATTGCTTTTCTGCGCGGCATTGTCTGCGCGCGCAGCATCGTTGACACTCGCAAGCCGCTGGGCGCCGGCAGGGAGTGTTGGTGGGGCGACAGAGGCACATGCGCGCTTGTCACTTGGCGCGGCCAAGACCACGGGGCCGACCGTGGCACTAGGCTTTGAGAGGCTTGCTAGGACGCCACGGGGCGCGTCCAAGGGGTCATGGGGCGAGGCTGGAAAGCCGCCCATGACATTCTCCCCCACCTGAGTTGGCGCCGTCCCCGGAGCCTTATTTGCCTGAGGATGATGATGATGTTTTTGGTGTCTATTGGCTGGGAGGTCTGTTCCCCTCTGCTTTGCGGAGTGATGATGAGGGTCTGCATGACGCTCCATGTATTTGCGCAATGATTTGAGGCGGGTGACATGGAACACTGGATGGAGTTTCCACCAGGATGGAATTTTGAGCTGATATGTGGCTCTCCCAAAGCGTCTTTCAATGGACACAGGTCCGAGGTATTGTTGCAACATGCGAGGGTCATGGGTCCTCTATGCAAACAAGTACCGCTTTGGGACTCTTACCATCACTTTGTCTCCTTTTTGATATTGAGCAAAGCAAAGGTTCTGTTCTACATGCCTTGTTGCTCGATTTTGGGCTTTGACGAGATAGCTCCGCACTATCTGCATGGTTTGCTCCCATTCCTTCGCGAAACTGGCAGCCTGAGGCGATGATGGCTGGTTTGGTGCATTCACATTTTGTGGGAGTAGCGGTTGCTGTCCGGTAATAATTTCAAAAGCGCTTTTGTTTGTAATGGCGCACTTTTGTGAATTGAAGCACAGTTGAGCAGCATCCAAGAGCTTCACCCAATGTTTTTGCGACCCGGTTGCAAAGTGGCAGAGATATTCCTCCAGTATGACATTGAACCGTTCTGTTGAGCCGTCTGCCTGATGATGAATGTTGGAGACGGGGCTCACTTTGGATCCGAAGTACCCAAAGAGCTGGGTCCAAAATTTACTAGTGAAGCGTGAGTCGCAGTCACTAATGATGTGTTTGGGCATACCCCAATGTTTGACAATATGAGCAAAGAAGAGTCGAGCTGTATCCTCTGCCGATATGTTTTGCGGGGCTGCTATGAATGTAGCATACTTGGAAAACCGGTCTACTACAACCAGTATGGTTGCAAGATCCCTGACCTTTGGTAATCCTGTGATGAAATTGAGGGAAAGGCATTCCCATGGGCCCTGCGGGGCAGGAAGCGGCTTCAAGAGTTCCGCTTGTACTGGGCGATCCGACTTGGCCTTATGGCATGGTTGGCAAGTCTTCACGCAATGAGGGGCGCCATCAGTTGCTTGACACTGATGATGCTTATGATGTGATTTCTGCTTGATGATGGGGGTAGTCGGAACCTTGGGTTCATGTCTTTTGACTCCCCCTTTTGACTGCATGGCCGAGATGTTTCCAGCGGCCATCTTTATGGATTTGCACGGAATGGTGCGGGGCTTGGCCCCGTTGTCCCCCATAATTAGGAGCATGTTGGCAAATGGCACGGGTATGGTGTTGGTTTGGCTCAGGAATTCCAATCCCACTATCAGTTCGAAGTCATCGAGGATAGCTATGCGTAGGTCGAAACTTCCCTTGTACGTGCCAAGCTTCATTGGCACTCCTTTGGCTATTCCACTCAATTGCTGAGATGGTGAGTTGATAGCCTTGATATGGCCTTTGCACTTTTTCACAGCTAGACCGAGGCGCTCTACCTGGGATGATGCGAGGTAGTTGTGGGTGGCACCTGTGTCTATCATGGCTCGGATGGGATGGCCGTTTACTTTCATGTCGACGAACATGAGGGTCCTCTCTTTTATGGTGGGAGGCCTCACATCCGCCTTCTCTTTCCCTTTCTTGGCGACCGGGCATGCTTTCTTCTTAGGGCTACCAGTGCTGGTTTCCGCTAAGGTATCTGTGATGGAGCTCACAAGTGCGTTGAAGGCACCTACTTGCTCTTGCTCGTCGGAGTCACTGCCTGACTCATTTTCGACTGTCTGATGAGCGTTGATTTGGGCATGAGGGCATACATTGTTCCAATGTTGCCCGCCGCAATGACGGCATTCTGAAGGAGGCTTTCTCCCCTGATTGTTGTTGACTGATGCAGCGGTGTTGCTGCTTGATGAAGGAGTCTTAGATTTTGATGCACTTCGATCTCCCCCATTTCTGCTAGGGCCACCATGGCTTGGTTGGCTCCCGTTGAATCCTCCTCGGATAGGTGGCTGGGACCTATCCCTCAGAGAGTCCAAATGATAGTCCCCAAGGCATTCGGCAGCTTGGATTGCCTTGGGCAGGGTGTCTACCCTTTGTCGTTGCAGCTCTGCACGGGCATGGGGCTTCAACCCTTCTATGAATGCGAAGAGTTTGTCTTTGTCCCCCATGTCGCGTATGTTTAGCATGAGCGCGGAGAATTCCCGCACGTAGTCCCGCACTGATCTGGTTTGGCGGAGTTCACATAGTTTTCTCCGTGCATTGTATTCCACATTTTCGGGGAAGAACTGGAGGCGTATGGCTGCCTTTAGTTCCACCCATGTCTGGAGATGGTCTTCACCGGCCCTGATGGCTTCATGTTTCACTCGCCACCAGATTTTGGCATCGCCCTGAAGATACATGGCAGCAGTTGCTACCTTTTTGGCTTCTTCCAATGGTCCTATGGCATCGAAGTATTGTTCGATGTCAAAGATGAAATTTTCCACTTTTTTGGCATCCTGGACTCCGTTGTATGCCTTTGGCTCCGGAATTTTCATCTTTTGTGGCATAGGGGCAATGTTCATGGCACCCCCGATATGATTGTCGCCTCCTCTGAGCAGGCTTTGAAGAGCAGCATTGACAACGTTGAGCTGGCCTGTCAAGTTGTCCATGGTTTGCTGCATGGCAGTGATTCTGTCTGCCTCTTGTTGATGGTAGGCTAAATCCTCGGCACGCTCCTGTTGGAGGTCCTCGAATTTGCCATGAATGGCAGCTGCCTCGACGGCTGCTGTTTGACGGTCATCCTCAGAGTCCCGTCTGATGTTGGCAATGTCATTTTCCGCCTGCCGCATTCTGCGGTCTAGGTCGTCCAACCTTTGCTCTAGGTTGGCTTTTAATTCAGGCACCGTATCTATGATGGGCCGTAGTACGTTAACCGTCTCTTCGAGGATGGTGATCCGATCCCCTTTTGTCACCATGGTCAGAAATGGTGTAATGGCAATGAGTTCCCTCGTCCGATGTCGAGCCTGGGCTCTGATACCAACTGTTACGCGGCGCCTTCTTGATGTTCTTTGGAAAGGCGACGTAAGGCTAGGCAATCGATGTCAGTACGATTGCCATCTGCCAACTGAGGTCCGCTCCGCATGCTAGACTAGATTGTCAGTGCCGTGCGGAAAAACCAATATCGTAGGCAACGAGAGAATTGAGAGCAGCGAAAGTTTATGATGAATGATGATGATTGTATTGATGATGATGAAAGCTATTACAAAGCTAATGCGGTGTCGAGGGGGCGAGACACCAGTACAGAGAATTGAATGCTTGCTGAATGTTTGAATGCTGATACCCCCCTAATAATGCTTAAAATAAATAAACCAAAATTACAGGAGTAGACCTAAATAAGCTCTAGGAGCACAATGAATATAAAACAAGTAAACCTACTCTATATTTACAATGAGAAGGACTTAGTCTTCTATGATGTAGAACTACTAAGTCCAATGGCAGCAACTTTGTCTTGAGGATCAGGGTCTGCGCGCGCGTTGCTGTCGGCGCGCGCGGCACTATTGATGATGGCCTGCGGCAGGGCGCTGGCGCTTGTGCTTGGATCATGATGGATGCGCGCAGCCTTGGCTGTGCGTGCGGCATCGCTTGTCTGCGCGGCATTGTCTGCGCGCGCAGCATTGTTGACACTCGCAAGCCGCTGGGCGCCGGCAAGGAGTGTTGGTGGGGCGACAGAGGCACATGCGCGCTTGTCACTTGGCGCGGCCAAGACCACGGGACCGACCGTGGCACTAGGCTTTGAGAGGCTTGCTAGGACGTCACGGGGCGCGTCCAAGGGTTCATGGGGCGAGGCTGGAAAGCCGCCCATGACACTTATCATTGTTTTTTCTTTTTATATATATGGGCCCTTTTTCTTAGAAAATACTAATAGTACAAACACCTGGAATATTCACTAGAATATTCCTCTTTTTAATATCTTGTTTTGACAAATTAGCCGTTACAAGTCTTATCACTAATAATCGATCTCGACCTCGACCCTTGTTGACATTTTGACTACGATCTCTATTGATATCCCGACCACAGCTTATATCGACACCTCGGCCATTAATCTCGCTATGTCTTAGGCGAGCCCGACCGATAACATTCATTAATGCCATTTTATGCTAAATATTCCAATGGCAGATTTTTGGCCTATACAAGTACTTCCCAGCACATCCACCAATGTCTTTGATATGTCCTGTACCAGGAAAGAAGTCCCCAAACTTATGAAACGACATTGTCATGACCCGATCTGTGGTGTAAAAAGCAGCCTCAACTCCATCTCCATGGTGAACATCAATATCAACATATAATACACGCTGCACAACAATACTGAGCATGTTAGAGGAACAATAATTCATAATAAGCAGCGGTTTTGGCAAAGGAGACCATTAAAGCAGATGATGGTTTCCAGATATGGCCTATAATCACACTTATACACAGTTGATACAACAATTGTCTATAAGCTAAGTTCCTCAATAATTACAGAAGAAAAAATAAAAATCACATAAAGTTAGCTTTCATTAAGCATCCAGGGGATGCAAATGAGTCCTCCATATTACAGAAATAATGAGTGATAAGCTAAGTTCCAGTTCTTAGAAAAATAGCAAATAAGTATTTTGGCCTCCAAATTACTTGCTCCATCTGATTGCAGATTAAGCTAAATAATGACTTCTTTATCTTTAATGGTAATCAACAAAATATAAGCAAAAAATAGAGTAATTACTTCTTTTATAGACAACAATTCAAAACAATATTGATAAGTTATGCGTCCTGTTATGTTTTGATGATCTGACAACTTAATATTAAGAACCAGATCGGGAATCTGCTCCACACCCTCAAAGTGCTCAAGATTAACAAGTCTCAAGTCTGGAGCATGTTCCAACACTCAGAGTCCAAGAAATAATAGAAGGAACAGATTCACACAAGTTCCCTTGTTGACAGTACCAGTCAACTCCCCGCAGCTGCAAAGTAACTGCAACTGTTCCTCTCTACACACGCAACAGTGCAAACAGTGAAGCAGTCACTTTATGGGGAATGCCCTTGTACCAAACATGCTTACATCATTCAAGTTATGTCATTTATGAAATATTAACATGA
This sequence comes from Nicotiana obtusifolia, assembly GCA_002018475.1. Classification (NCBI taxonomy): domain Eukaryota; kingdom Viridiplantae; phylum Streptophyta; class Magnoliopsida; order Solanales; family Solanaceae; genus Nicotiana; species Nicotiana obtusifolia. The sequence goes on from MCJB01048763.1 coordinate 79,038, forward strand.
AGGAAAGGCAAAACAACACACTTGCACACTCCAGAATTGATTAAGCTCTCTCTCAAATGTATTGCCAATCTGCAAGTGACATTCAAGGGGTCACGAACAAAGAACAATATAACAAAGGACCAGTTTCCTGCATAGAGTCATCATATGTCCTTAGTTGTGTAGCACCTTTGTCAAAGTGATTTGCTTGTAATTCCTACTTAGCTTAGTTAGAAGCATTGTGTAGGAAACCTTTGTAAAATCATAAATCATGAGTTTGTATCTCGGCTAGAGTTAGTCGAGTTGTAAGCTTTATAATAGAGTTATTATAAAGGGGCTTGTAATAGAGCTATTACAAGTTAGTGAGGGATTAAGAGGTTAATTCCTAGGTTACAATAGTTTGTAAGCTGAAAGTTTGCTCAGTAGTGAAGTTGAAATCCAAGGGTAGGTCGTGGTTTTTATCCCGTGAGTTGAGAGTTTTCCACGTAAAACTCTATTGTGTCATTTACTTACAGTTGTGCGTGTGTTCTGTGAGAACTAATAGAGAACCTGGTTCTCTATATAAATTTGGTGGACTCTTAGGTTCTATCAATTGGTATCAGAGCAGGTTCTTTCTATCTGGCTAACACCTAGAAAGGATCCTCATGGCTGCCCCACCAAACTTTGAAGAAGGCCAATCTACCTATAGACCACCAAGATTCAATGGCCAATACTACTGATGGTGGAAGACAAGGATGCACGATTTTATCATGGCTAAAGACTCAGAACTTTGGGATATCATCTGCGATGGTCCTTTTGTTCCTATGAAGACTATTGGAGAACCAGCAGTGACAGTTCCCAAGACTAGGAAAGAATACAACGATGCTGATAGAAAGGCTATAAAGAAGAACTTCCGAGCCATAAAGATTCTCATCTATGGTATTGGGCTAAACGAATACAACCGAATTTCTGCCTGCCAATTTGCCAAGGAGATCTGGGAAGCTCTCCAAACAGCACACGAAGGGACTACTCAAGTCAAGCAGTCGAAGATTGATATGCTAACCACTGCATATGAGCTATTCAGGTTGATGGACGATGAGTCCATTCAGGACATGCACATCGCTTCACTTCTATCATCAATGAGCTCCATTCTCTGGGTGAAATCATTCCAAGGAACAAGCTTCTGAAAAATACTCAGTGTATTACCTGGGTCTTAGGAAAACAAAATAAATGTTATCACAGAGGCAAAGGATCTATAATTGCTGAGCATTGACGACTCATTGGTAATCTGAAAACCTATGAAATGAAGAAGAAAAAGGATCATGAGAGAAGAGAGCCCAAAAGGAAGAAGAACCTGGTCCTCAAGACAGATAACAATGAATCGAGTGGTGAGGATGTTGATATAGCTTACCTGACAAAGAGATTTCAGAAGATGGTTCGCAGAAATGGAGGTATTCCAAAGAAGGGCAGCTCAAGCAAACCAAAAGGATATGACTTGTGTCATAAATGTGGGAAGCCAAGACATTTCATCAAGGATTGTCCCCTCCTCAAGCACAACACAGACAAAGCAGCCAAGAGGAACCCGGTTCCTGACAAAAGATTCAAAAGAAAAGAAGTCGCTGACAATGTTGTGAAACAAGCTCTTGCTGTATGGGGAGATTCTTCCAGCAAATCTGGTGAAGATGATGTACAACATGACACATCCATGATGGCAGTCGAAAGTGATGCAGCTGATTATGATTCTATCTTTGCCCTAACGGCAAAATCTGACGATGATGAAGACAATGACGATGATGAGGCAAACTTTCTAGATGTTCAAAGAAATCTAAAATCTTATTCTCAGAAAAAGCTCATATCTTTAGGAAACGTTCTAATTGATGCTTATCACAATCTCATAAATGATAAAAATACATTAACTTTGGAACTAGGAGAGGTAGAAAATAAGAGAGATGATCTGGTAATCGTATTGGCTGACCTAAAAGAGACTGTTGAAGATCTAATGAAAGAAAAGAATATTCTTATTAATAAGGTTGAAAGCGTAGAAAATGAGAAAGATGACCTGTTGATAGTAGGACCTAAACGAAATAATAGAGGAATTAAAAAGCGGAAACAGTTCTGGGAATATCCTAAAGGGAAAGGAAGTTGCGAGTGATGCACACATTGAGCTTGAAAATGAACTCCAAACTATGAAATCTAGTATGTGTGCTGAACTTGAAAGAAATAGGCAACTTCAAGAAGATCTAGGCAGAGTTAAAAGTGACCTCGAAAATCTCTAAAGTGGACCTGATCCTCTGATGCAATTGCTGTCATGTATATAAGCAATGGTTGGAACAGGCAGAGAGTCGGGTTCTAAAGAGAAAAGACTCATACAATCCACATAGCAAGTATGTTACTGTCCCCAATAACTGGCTTTGCACCCACTATGGCAACACTGGTCACTTTAAAGACAATTATAAGGCTAGAATTCAGTCCCAACGGAAAAACAAGGTGTTTGTTGAAAAGGTAACTATTGCTAAGGAAACCTGGTACTTCCGTTAAAAAACGTATACTGCCTGTCTGGACAAGAAGAAGTATAATTTGCCCCTTTCTTCGTTACAAGGGACCCAAACTTGTTTGGGTTCCTAAGTCTAACCCTTGATTCTCTTGTGCAGGGAGTAGTGAAAGGAAGCAGCCAAAAATGGTACATGGATAGCGGCTGTTCTAAACACATGACTGGAAGCATCAATGATTTCCTTTCACTCAAAGCCCTGCAAGGAAGGAGTATGGCCTTTGGCAATGGCAAAAAGGGATACATTCTGGGAGTATGAAGAATTGGGAAGTGACTCATTCACTTAATTGAAAACGTGTATTATGTGAACGGCTTGAAATATAGCCTACTGAGTGTTTCCCAAATTTACGACAAAGGAAACAAAGTGGAGTTTGTGTCAAAAATCTGCACCGTCACAAATCTTGTGACTGGTGAAGTGGTCTTGGTGGAAAAAAAAATACAAAAATATCTATGTTGCTGATTTTGAGTCCTTGCAAAATGGAGATTTCACTTGCCTGAGTGCTTTAGATGATGATGATGAACTATGGCACAAAAGATTGGGTCATGCAAGCTTTACGTTGCTAAACAAATTGGTCAGGACGGACCTGGTTCATGACCTGCCAATGTCAAGTTTCAAAGATCACAAGGTGTGTGATGCATGTGTAAAAGGAAAGCAAGTCAGGTCAACTTCAAGCCCAAAAAGAAAGTCAGCACCTCAAGGCCACTTGATATTCTCCACATGGATCTGTGTGGACCTATGAGGGTGCCAAGTAGAGGAGGAAAGAAATACATTTTTATTATAGTGGATGACTATTCCAGATTCACCTGGACCTTGTTCCTCAAAATCAAGGATGAAACTTTTTCAGTGTTTGTTGCCTTCGTGAAGAAGATCCAAATGAAGCTGAGCCACAATTTTGTGTGTATAAGATCTAATCACGGCACAAAGTTCGGTAATGCAAAATTCGATGAATTCTGTGTTGAAAATGGCATAAATCATAATTTTTCAGCTCCAAGAACACCTCAATAAAATGGTATTTTGGAGAGAAAAAATAGGACTCTTGAAGACATGGCAAGGACAATGCTGATTGACAGTGGCAGTGCTAAAAGTTTCTGGGCACAAGCAGTTAACACTGCATGCTATTTGGTGGACAGATGCATGATCAGGTCCCTCATGAACAAGACTCCGTATGAATTGCTGAACGGGAAGAAACCTAAGTTAACACATTTGGATGCAAATGTTTTGTCCTCAACAATGGTAAGGAGGCGCTTAGAAAATTTGATGCCAAAAGTGATGAAGGAATATTTCTGGGCTATTCATCACAAAGCAAAGCCTACAAGGTCTACAACAAAAAAACTCAATGTGTTGAGGAAAGCATACATGTGATCTTTGATGAATCACACCACCTATGTGGAAAAAATTCACATGATAAGATTGATCAAGACAGAGAGCAGTAAACAGTTCCTGGTGAAGTCATTGATATGGCAAATCGAAAGGCTGACATAATGAGTCACGTCAAGGATTCAAATGATGATGATGCAGATGTATCTCCAGCTGATGTAGAGGAACCTGGTTTCTCAATCATAACAATTGAAGCTAAGAATAGAGTTGTTGATGCTATGCAAGGAACCCCAGATGCTGAGCTAAGAAGCGAGACTCATGTCAACCATGGGTCACATTCAAAAATTCCTGGATCCTCTCACAATGAGATTCGGGTGTCTAACTGGAAGCACAAAAATTCTCACCCTCTTCAAAATGTGATCACTCCTCTTGACTTAGGGATTCAAACCAGATCAAAGTCAAAAAACTCACTTGCCTTTTCAGCCTTTCTCTCTCAAGTTGAGCCCAAAAATATCACGGAAGCATTGAAAGACGCTGACTGGATTACTGCTACGCAAGATAAACTCTATCAATTGAGAGAAACAGCGTATGGTACCTGGTTCCTCGACCTGCTGATAGAACTATTATAGGAACCAGGTGGGTATTCAGAAACAAGCTTGATGAGTTTGGAAACACAACAAGGAACAAGACAAGGCTAGTAGTTCAAGGTTACAATCAAGAAGAAGGAATTGACTATGATGAAACCTTTGCTCTAGTTGCTCGAATGGAAGCCATCAAAATTCTCATAGCCTTTGCATCTCATATGGAATTTAAACTGTTCCAAATGGATGTCAAAAGCGCATTTCTGAATGGTTTTCTTAAAGAAGAAGTCTTCGTCAAGCAACCATATGTCTTCGAATGTCATGAGTATCTTGAGCATGTCTTTAAACTTGACAAAGCTCTATATGGACTGAAGCAGGCTCCTCGTGCATGGTATGAGAGGCCGTCCAAATTTCTCCTTGAAAATGGCTTTACAAGAGGAAAAATCGATAACACCCTATTCTTGAAGAAACGGGGGAGGAACCTACTCATTGTGCAAGTTTATGTTGATGACATAATCTTTGGTGCAATAAATGATTCTTTGTGTGAGGAGTTTTCAAAACTCATGAGAAGTGAGTTTGAAATGAGCAATGATGGGAGAAGTGAATTTCTTCTTGGGTCTACAAGTCAAACAAAATCCTAAGGGCACAACAATAAGTCAGCAGAAGTACATCAAAGAGCTTCTGAAGAGATTTGAAATAAAAAGATCAAAAATTATTGATACTCCTATTGCCACTGCCACTTGTCCAGACATGGATGAACCTGGTTCCCCTGTGAATGAGATCATGTACAGAGGTATCATTGGGTCACTCCTGTATCTCACAGCAAGCATACCTGGTTTTGTTTTCAGTGTGGGACTTTATGCCAGGTTTCAATCTAATCCAAAGGAATCTCATCTGAAGGCTACTAAGAGAATCTTGAGGTATCTCAAAGGAATGCAGGACTTGGTCCTCTACTATCCCTCAGGAGACAATTTCGACTTGATCGGGTATGCTAACGCTGACTATGCTGGCTATCTGGTGGACCGGAAGAGCACTTTTGGCATGACACACTTTCTAGGTTCGTGTCTAATTTCATGGGGTACAAGAAAACAAAACTCAGTGGATCTTTCAACTGCGGAAGCTGAGTATGTGGCGGCTCCCTCTTCCTATGCTCAACTGATGTGGATCAAGCAGTAGCTAGAAGATTTTGGTGTGTTTTCTGATTGTGTGCCGTTACTATGTGACAACACTAATGCTCTCAACATGACAAGGAACCCAATTCAGCATAAGAGAATAAAGCACATTGATGTGCGACCTCATTTTCTCAGAGACAATGTTGAAAAAAGGCTTATCTGCATGAAGTTCTGCAGCACAGAAGACCAAATTGGAGACATCTTCACCAAATCACTTAGCAGAGAGCACTTTGTAAAGAATCGTTTGGCACTTGGTTTGATAAAATCAAGCTGAGAGCCCGGTCCCTCGATGATTGGCTATGAAAGAAATGAACAGGTAAAATAACTAAAAAGCGTTTTCTGGCAAGGTCTAACTCACTTCTATACCGTTACAGGTAGACACGCATGGCGATTACAGAGCAAACAAGGAGCTAATTATATTGAACTTTAGTAAAAGGACGAGGCGCACATTTACAAAATATGTCAAGAAACCTGCTTCCTTTGACACAGGTTAGTAGTTCCTTTGTACTCTCATGCATAATTTTTTAACGGCTAAAAAGGGCCACGTCACTACCATGTCAGTCTCCCCTTTTTTTCTTTTTGGAACCCAAGCGTCCTAACCGTAATGAAACGACCCATCTACCCAGAAAATCAAAACTCGTTCCTAACCTGTCCCTCACCCCCTTGAAATAAAACCGAACATTGTCGCTTTCACAATTGTTCACATCAAAAGCAAAAATTTCCCTTTTCTCTCTACAACCAAACACTCTCTTCTTTCATAAACTCTCACTACACTCCATAATGTCTGAGAATCTCGAAGCCACAGATGTCCCCAGCATCATCCCAGCGTGTCTTCATCTCTTGAAGCACCGGGTACAGAGTCTGCCTCCCTACATCACCCAGTCCAAACCCTAAACAGGATTTCCAACCACCCACAGCCTCTTCTCCAACCCAATCTAGTTATGGTTCTCATCGGAGTCGCAAGATCTCGAATCCCAAAAGGTTTGTAGCTACAACATCTCTCTCTACCTCGCCGAAAAAAATAGTTGAGGGAGAAACAGTAGAAGGAGAAGAAAATCAGGAAGTTTCAAGTCTGCGTTTGGAAGAAAGTTCTGAGGCACAAAAAAGTGTGGTTAGTACGGGTGATGAATCAACAATGACTAACCAGTCTCATTTTGAATGTTGCAGATCCTACAGGTAATACTCATTTTGTGCCTTCTAAGTTTAGTTTGGGGTTAAAAGAACAAAAGGCCATAGAGAATATGTTGTCAATAGCTGCTGAGGGGTGTTTGGATGGTGGTTATGAAAGTGTTTCTGAAACCAATGGGTCTCAGGGGGAAGGTGATAGTCTACCGGAAGAGGAAAGGGAACTAGTGCCTGTCGAAAATCTAGCACCCGACAGTACTACTGGGAACCACATGAGGGACCTAATGCCTCCGCCCAAAAGGAGCTCTCTGCTCCTACTTGGGATGAAACCCCCTGTTCTTTAAAATAACCCCAGGTTAGTACTGATCCCGCTCCCTCTCCTCATTTCTATGCTGAGCCATTAACCATTATTGTTCCTGAGAAGAGATCTCTGTCTGAGGAAGAGAATGAGGGTAGTGAAGAAGACTATGACAATGTGGCTCTTGAAAGCTTTATTAGTGCTAGGAGTAGAAGGGCAACTCCCCAAATGCCCACTCCTAAAAGACCTACTACTAGGCTGCAACAGAAGGAGGCTCTTGAGTGAGCTTTGAAGAAAAGTAAGAAAGAAAAGAAGAGGAGAAGGTTGGTGAAGTGTGGAAAGTTAGTACATGAAGAAGTAGTGCTTACAGCTCTTGTTGTCGACACTGATGACGAGGTGGATGAGGAACCCAGTCCCTTAATCCGTAAGTCCTCCAAAAAACCTAATGTTCAAAAATCTAGAAAAGAGTCATCTGTGAAAGTGATGAAGGTTAGTAATGTTGAAGTGGGAGAGTCTGCAGAGAAAGTGGCTGAGGAGTCTGGTAAGATAGTGTCTGAAAAGTCTGTGTCTGAGAAGGTGTTTGAGAAATCCGCAGAGAAAAGAAAAAGTGTGAGAAAATCAGTGCAACAGAAGGCTGGTACTAATGAGGAACCTGGTTCCTTCAAGAAAGCCAAGGTGAGTTATGTGGCCAAGAATGAAGGAAGGGAAATTTTGAGAAATCAGAAAGTGCTGTAGGGGAGAACATTTGCCCCTGATATTCTTGACATGCCAGAAATGCGCCAACTGGTTGATATCTGTGACTTTCAACAGTGGACACATTTGTTCACAAGTGAGAGTCCTCAAGTATATGAGGCCGAGGTGCGCAGTTTTTATGTTGATTTTTTCACAGTCAATGATAACATCTGCATGAAGGTAAATAGGGTTGACTTTGTGTTGGATGAAGCTGTGTTGGGATCCATCATGGGTGTGCCTACTGGTGAAATATCCTCCATTGAGGGGACTTGTTCTTCCAATTTCAGAAATGCTATTTTGCAGGACGTGCAGTACAGTAGGGGGAACGGGTACACAAGAAGGCCCTCCTTCCAGTGTATCAGCTATTATTTGAGAGGGTGAACAAGGTGTTGCTCCCTCGTGCAGAAAGGCGTTCTATAACGTCTCGAGCAGACTTATTCCTCATGGAAGCACTGGATGCATACTCCACTATTAATCTGCCGGGTATCATGATTGAGCACATGAAGAAAGTGGTAGATTTCAAGGATAGTAATCATAGGCTGCCCTACGGGTTCTTGCTCACCAAAGTCTTTGAGTTCTTCGAAGTTCCCTTGGGTAAGGCGTCAGTGGGTACTCGCAAGCAGACCTTCTCCAAAACAACCTTAGAAGAGCGTGAGTGTATTGATAAGAGAGGAGGAGTTGGCAGTAACTCCACTATCTCTCAGCTGATTGAAGCACATAATATTGCCAATGACGAGATAAGAAAGTTGAAGGTCTGCAATGTTATTCTTGAGGGATAGCTTAGTCAGGCCCAGGAGGCACCAGGTTCCAGCAGCTCACAAAGCGCAGAAATTGTCTATCTGACCAAGGAGAATGCTGATATGAGGAAACAGGTCGAGGACCTGAAGGAGAGGTTACTCACTGAGCAAGGGTCATTTAATGCTCGAATGGATATCCTTCTTAGAACTCTCGCCTCTTCATCGTTGCCTCCCCCTTCCAGTGCTCCTTAAAACCATTTCCTTCCCAGTGTCAAGTTCTAGTGTATGTTCTTTGTTTTGGTGTTCTGAATTTGGATATGTTTAGTGACTGGTACTCTTTTTTCTTTTTTTTTCTTTTTTAATTGTGTGGATGATTATGCAACAAATGGAACTGCTCCCTGTTTATTTTCAAAATTAATGAATATCCCGCCCTTTTCCTATGCTTGTCTAGCTTTCTTTCTTACTCTATTTTTAATCATGTTTGTGTGCACATATGTGGCATGAGTTAACAAACTCATAAAGATAGAAGCACATTAAAAAAAATTCTCTTAATATTCATCAAAGCCAACCCACAAGTCAGCCTCAACAACAATACGAATAAATAAGGGCCTCACACCTTAGCGGAAACTACCTTGATTTAGTGTCTACAATAGTGCCTAGCCTTCAGTACATTACGCAGCCAATTTAGGTTATACAATGATAATATCCCTGCGATGTACCACCATGAATAAAGGCCCGACTTGCCATGCCTATGTGCCTCAGGCGCATGTCTAATCAATCTTCTCTTTTTGCTTCCTAAAAGGTTAATAGAAAAGTAGTACATAAAACACAAGGAATATCCTATACCGAGCATCCAATATGCAATCAATATTCAACATAAACATGGGGTGTCACATTACATTCATAAATATAAATTAAGAAAAAGTGATTGTCTTCTCATATACTCTATCATAGAAGACAGATATGATAATATTATAGAATACTACGAAATAATTGATGCCTGATGTTTTCCAAGGGAAAATGTTCTGACCTGCTAAGGCCATTATTTAGTAGAGAGCTGATCTTCATACTAACAACAAAATTTAAAAAGACTTTTGACTTCTTAGAGCTTCAAGGTAGGAAGAAATTCAATTTTGAAATACTAAAATGGTAACTCCATAACTAGCATGAACCAAAGGAACTTTGAAGAACTTTGACCTTAAACCATATTTAAATCCAATCCAAAGGGACAGAGGAAGATCTAGGATTTTTAGTACATGGGTGCACTACTAAAAAAATTGAGCAAAAAATATATTAAGTGGAAATTGATCCCTATTACTCTTGGTAATTAACTCAAACTTTAACCAAACACACCATTCAACATTCTTGGAGCATGGGTGCCAAGAGTTAATATTATACCAATTTTAAAAAATTTATACATAAAATATTTATTTTTACGAAAAGACCATACGTTCACGTGTCCAATATTTTTACCAATAAATCCGCCCAGCAAGGGGAGGCAGATTACATAACCCCAATTTTCTCTGGACAATGGTTCAAACCAAACTCTCTCTTTAGCTAGCTAAATTTATGCCTAACAATGACCGGAATCTTCAATATGAAAAACATTTCTTCCGGGAGATTTACCATCAAGTAAGCAACAATTTTCAATTACACAGAAATTCAGACAGCTTGACTTTTCAAAAATAAAAAACTTCTGTTACATTTCAGATTTTTCAGCAACACAGTTAAAATATCCCAAAGCTATCCTAACATCAACACCACGAATATCCATAAAATAGCAGTTAACTGCCACAACATATCAAACACATAATTAGAGGGGCTATACCATTGCACCGACACCGCTACACCCAGAAACGGAGTACATCAGCGATGCCCAAAAGAATACCCAAGAGCGTACAAAATATTAACCGTACACATAGATATATGCTCCAATATGAAAGAGTTTACTCTCGTGCGCGTAAATAAACAAATAAAATATGAGTAATAAGAAAAACAGAGCATCAGAAGCAGAGTATTTACCCTGTGGACCTTTAGAAGTTCAAGAATTCCAAGAACAGTATCATTAACATAGCAAAATCCGGAGGCCCCGCTTCTCTTTGCATGTTGCAACCCACCAGCCCAATTAATGGCTACGTCAGCATCTGGTCGATTAAGCTTAACGGCGGCGCCAATGGATCCACCGGCAGACACTTGACAAAAAACAAAAAGCCCATCAAAAACAGGGCAATCCTCTCCGAAGTTGAAGCGTTTAAGATCGTGTGCACCATGCGTCTGGTAGTAAAGAGTCTCGGGTGAAACGGAAGAGAGAAAGTCGACGTACTCCGGCGAGTAGAACCGCCGAATATCCTCCGCAGTCGCTGGGAACGACCGAGTGATCTCCATTCGCCGATGAAGATCATAGTGGCAAGCAAGAGTGTGGGCAACACTACTAGAAATCAGCTAAAAAGCGACCAACGTTGGTCTCTTTTTGTCCAAAAGCGACCAAAAAGCGACCGAACAGGCCTGGTCACAATTCAGGTGTTCACTTTACCTTTGCGATCAAAGTTGGTCGCAAATTTGCGACCAACTTTGGTCTCTACAACAAAAGGACCAAACATTCCAGAAAAACATATAGAGACCAACTTTGGTCGCAAATTAGCGACCAACGTTGGTCTCTAAAGCTATTTCTTAATTAATATAATCTGGGAAATTGCGACCAACTTTGGTCGCAATATAATTAATATTTTTTTTAATTTTTATTAAGCGACCAATGTTGGTCGCAAAACTGAAGAACAAAAAAATTAAACTTACAGTTTGCGACCAACCTTGGTCGCAATATTTCCAGATTTTAAAAATCTGGGTAATATAGCGACCAACCTTGGTCGCTAATCTGAAGATTTTTTTTTTTGATGGTAAGCGACCAACGTTGGTCGCTATTCTTGAACAATGTTAAAATCTGGGCTGTTTAGCAACCAACGTTGGTCGCTAATTTCCAGATTTATTTTTTTTCAGTGAAAAGCGACCAACTTGAGACCAACGTTGGTCGCTTTTCTTGGTTCATTTTTTTCCAGAAATTGTATGTTTGGAAGCTACACCACCTGCCAGCTTACCAAAGACCTAAACAGGCATTTTATGCCATAACGTACAATAACAACTACGACAACAACAACAAACCAAATTCAAATGCCATAAACAACAACAACAACAATAAACAGCAACAACAACAACGACGACAACAACAACAACAGCAGCATTAAACAACAACAACAACAACAACAACAATAACAAAAACATTAAAAGTAACAAAGTATGAAGTTCAATACAACTTATACATAAACTAACCAAAATAAGTTAAATGTTATTACAATTCAAGGATTATTAATGTCTACATCATTAGTGTCATCGTCCGATGAAGTGTCATCACCAAGACGGTACGAATAAGGGTGTAGTTGTGTAGGACCAGAGGGATGATAATGGGGAGGACGGGAGGAAGTAGCACCGGGAGGGCGAGCCTCTGACGATGACTCACGAGCCCGGGGAATAGGAAAAGCGCCAGAAGCCAAGAGAGATTTGAGCTGCTCTTGTATGGCAATATACTGAGCATCTCTAACCTTCTCTCTTTCCTTGGAGGCTTCTAGCTCGGCTGTGAGCTTTGCCACATTCTCCCGCATAGAGGAGAGGCTCTCCCCATCAAGTTGCTCCGCTTGCGCGGAAGTGCCTATTCCTTGCATTCCATACCTATAGCGGTGGAATTTCTTAGTGGGAAGCGCATATACCTTCCCCCATTTTGGACCGCCAGCAGCCTGCGTCCATAGTCTTTCAGCATCCTCATCCGACGGTTGGATTGGATCGCCCGATGAAGATGGTGGCTGGCTGCGTACGAATTCTTCAACCTCAGCTGTGAAGTGACTCTATAAGAAAAATTACATTGAATTAGTATTTCAAAAGTTATATAAAAGTAAATCAAAGTACTTAATGAAAATTGAAAACTTACATGTACAGTCGAGACTCGGCCCTCGACCCACCTTTCTTCGTCCGAATCTTTCTTCTTCTTGACAATATGATCTCCTTGAATAACTCATCTTGCCTCATCGGACGGCCCAACTTCTTCTCCTGAAAACTCATAAATTTTAGTTAAAAAACAGAGTAGACGTTGAAAATTAAAATTTAGATTGAAAGATATAAAGAAAATAGCTATAAACGAGAGTTGTTAAAGAAACCAACTATTTAAAGCTCATCGTCGTATAGTTCCTCGTCCGAGAATTCTTCTTCCTCGGTAGTTTGAGCTTCATCGGTTGATACTTCTTCCTCGTTTTCTGTAATTCTTACTTCAGAAATATCAACTTCTTCCAGTATGTGTTCAGGATGTTCCAAATCATTTTCTAAAACTTCGTCCACTATTTGGTCAACAGTGGAGATATCGTTTTGATATGCAACATCTAACACATTCTCAACTTCCACCCTACCCGCAGGCTTGATTTTTATTACAACCCACCAATCAGACTTATTCTGCCGCAATGGATAAGGAGCATAATACACTTGCCTAACATTATGTGCAATTATGAAAGGATCATAGCGATCATACTCCCTCTTATGATTAACCTCAATTATGTTGTACTGATTGTGGACTCTAGTACCTCTTGTTGGGTGTGGGTCAAACCACTTGCATCAAAAGAGTATCAGTTTCTTGTATGGCCAACCTTTATATTCTAGTTCAATTATTTCTTTGATCATACCATAATAATCAATATCTCCATCTTGGTTGCCATCACCACCTTGAACCCACACCCCACTATTGTTGCTATTTTTATTTTTTTAGCATTCCTCAGTATGGAACTTATATCCATTCACAACGTACTTAGACATTGTTCTGACCTCAACCCCAGGTCCCCAAGATATATCTTTCAAAAATTGGTTTACACCATTATTTGGATCATTTACCTACGTATTGTTAAAAAAAATTCATATGTTAGCATAACTTCCAAACATTGTTTACCTACGTAGTGTTAGAATATTTTAAGGAGAAACTTACAAATTGTTTGAACCACCTATCAAATCTCGTATATACAGCATCATGGCCAAATTGACCCACAAAGTGACTGTGACACATCAAGTATTTTTAGTACTTGCATTGAGATGTAATCACAGTAATTGTTATATTTTGATAACTACTAAATCAATACTTACTTGAGAAATGGTACGACTTCGGGACAATTTAGCAACACATGAAGTGTAGCTGACTTGAACTCCACATCGCTCAAACTCCTCTTTCTAACATCTTTAGAACACCGGCCTGGTTGATTGAATATGGACATAGGCGGATATGACGGATCATTCATAAGGTCGACTGTGTGCCTGTTGGTCCTATTCCTAGCACATGCCACATTACACTCAAAATAATAAGAGCAAAAATGAGCAGTCTCCTTTGCAAGATATGCTTCGCATATAGATCCTTCAACCTTATTCCTCTGTCTAACAAATTGTTTGCATTTGCCGATTTTCCTATAATAATTTCAGGTTAGCCAAGAACATTAAAATAAAACAGAAAATTACATCAAACATATAATATTACCTCTCAAAGGGATACATCCATCTACATTGAACGGGCCATCCAAGTCGTGCCTCGTGTACAAGGTGGATTGGAAGGTGTTCCATCACATCAAAAAACCCACATGGAAATATCCTTTCCAGCTTAGAAGAGGTGACACGAATGTTCTGGTCCATCTGCAGTAGGTTTTCTTCCCTTGACATGGAAGAACATATGTCTTTGAAGAACAAACTGATCTTTGTGATGGGTTTCCAGATTCTTTCAGGCAAACCACTAAATGCAATAGGCAGTAAGGTCTCCATGAAGACATGACAGTCATGACTTTTCAAATGGCTCAACTTCCCCACCTCCATATCAACTTTTCACCCAAAATTCGACGCATAACCCTCAGGCATCTTCAGTTTCGTTACCCAATCACAAATTTGCTGTCGTTCCTCCAAAGTGAATGTGTAACTTGCTTTGGGTTTGAACACCTTACCATTGTGGGCTGTCTGCAAGTATAGTTCAGGCCACCTGCAATATTCTTGTAAGTCCATTCTAGCCTTTGCGTTATCCTTGGTCTTACCTTTAACATCCATCATTATGTTGAACAAATTATCAAAATAGTTCTTCTCAATGTGCATGACATCAAGGTTGTGACAGAGAAGATTATCCTTCCAATAAGGCAAATCCCAAAATATACTCCTTTTCACCCAATTGTGAGTAACACCGTATCTAGGGAATCTATAAGGTGGAGCTTCAGTAACATTACTGAAGCTCTGGACCCTCTCCCAAATTTCCTCTCCTGAAAGTATCGGAGGTGAAAAATCACATTTAATTTTATTCTTTATGAATGCATTTTTCGTCCTTCTAAACTCATGATCAGGAGGCAAGAACTGACGATAACAATCAAACCATGATTGCTTTCNCCTCTTGTTGGGTGTGAGTCAAACCACTTGCATCTAAAGAGTATCAATTTCTTGTATGGCCAACCTGTATATTCTAGTTCAATTATTTCTTTGATCACACCATAATAATAAATATCTACATCTTGGTTGCCATCACCACCTTGAACCCACACCCCACTGTTGTTGCTATTTTTATTTTTAGAGCAATCCTCGGTATGGAACTTATATCGATTCACAACGTACTTAGACATTGTTCTGACCTCAACCCCAGGTCCCCAAGATATATCTTTCAAAAATTGGTTCACACCATTATTTGGATCATTTACCTACATATTGTTAAAAAAAATTCATATGTTAGCATAACTTCCAAACATTGTTTACCTACGTAGTGTTAGAATATTTTAAGGAGAAACTTACAAAATGTTTGAACCACGTATCAAATCTCGTATATACAGCATCATGGCCAAATTGACCCACGAAGTGACTGTGACACATCAAATATTTTTAGTAGTTGCATTGAGATGTAATCACAGTAATTGTTATATTTTGATAACTACTAAATCAATACTTACTTGAGAAATGGTACGACTTCGGGACAATTTAGCAACACGTGAAGTGTAGCTGACTTGAACTCCATATCGCTCAAACTCCTCTTTCTAACATCTTTAGAACGTCGGCCTGGTTGATTGAATATGGACATAGGCGGATATAACTGATCATTCATAAGGTCGATTGTGTTCCTGTTGGGCCTATTCCTAGCACATGGCACATTACTCTCAAAATAATAAGAGCAAAAATGAGCAGTCTCCTTTGCAAGATATGCTTTCCATATAGATCCTTCAACCCTATTCCTCTGCCTAACAAATTGTTTGCATTTGCCAATTGTCCTATCATAATTTCAGGTTATCCAAGACCATTAAAATAAAACAGAAAATTACATCAAACATATAATATTACCTCTCAAAGGGATACATTCATCTACATTGAACAGGCCCTCCAAGTCGTCCCTCGTGTACAAGGTGGATTGGAAGGTGTTCCATCACATAAAAAACCCACATGGAAATATCTTTTCCATCTTAGAAGAGGTGACACAAACGTTCTGATCCATTTGGAGTAGGTTTTCTTCCCTTAACGTGGAAGAACACAAGTCTTTGAAAAACAAACTGATCTCTGTGATGGGTTTCCATATTCTTTCAGGCAAACCACAAAAGATAGGCACTAAGGTCTCCATGAAGACATGACAGTCATGACTTTTCAAATGGCTCAACTTCCCCACCTCCATATCAACTTTTCTCCCAAAATTCGAAGCATAACCCTCAGGCATCTTCAATTTCGTTACCCAATCACAAATTTGCCGTCGTTCCTCCAAAGTGAATGTGTAACTTGCTTTGGGTTTGAACATCTTACCATTGTGTGTTGTTTGCAAGTGTAGTTCAGGCTGCCTGCAATATTCTTGTAAGTCCATTCTAGCCTTTGCGTTATCCTTTGTCTTACCTTTAACATCCATCACTGTGTTGAACAAATTATCAAAATAGTTCTTCTCAATGTGCATGACATCAAGGTTGTGACGGAGAAGATTATCCTTCCAATAAGGCAAATCCCAAAATATACTTCTTTTCACCCAATTGTGAGTAACACCGTATCCTGGGAATCTATAAGGTGGAGCTTCAGTAACTTTACTGAAGCTCTGGACCCTCTCCCAAATTTTCTCTCTTGAAAGTATCGGAGGTGAAAAATCACATTCAATTTTATTCTTTCTGAATGCATTTTTCATCCTTCTAAACTCATGATCAGGAGGCAAAAACTGAAGATGACAATCAAACAATGATTGCTTTCGGCCATATTTCAAAGTGAACGCTTTACTATTTTCCATGCAGTAAGGACAAGCTAGCTTCCCAGCAGTCATCCACCCAGACAACATTCCATACGCAGGAAAATTATTAATTGTCCACATTAAATTGGCACGCAAATTGAAATTCTGTTTGGTTGATATGTCATATGTTTCAACACCATCATACCACAATTGTTTTAACTCATCAATCAAAGGTTACAAATATACATCAATTAAGCTTTTTGGATTACGTGGACCAGGGATAATACAGTTCAAGAATATGTATGGACTAGTCATGCACAACTCCGGTGGTAGATTATATGGTGTAACAAACAGCATGAATAGGGTGTTGCAGAAACAGAAAATGGGGTGAAGCCATCAGCACACAAACCCAACCGAACATTCCTCGGTTCACTAGCATAATCCGGATACGTACTCTCAAAGTGCTTCCAAGCTTCTCCATCAGAAGGATGACACATAACACCGAGTGGTCTTCTATTTTCAAAGTGCCATCTCATATGAGGAGCAGAACTCATCGACGCATATAACCTCTTTAACCTAGGTATAAGAGGTAAATAATGCATCGACTTGATAGCGACCATCTTCCCGCTGGAAAGCCTCTTGAAACGAGGCTTTCCGTAGAATTTACAACTGTCCAGACCTACATCATCTTTATAGTATAACATGCAACCATCTTCACAACAATCAATTCTCATTGACGAAAGTCCTAACTTAGAAACCAATCTCTTTGCCTTATAGAAATCAACAGGTAAGTCGACATCACGGTCACGCATAAGGTCAATGAAAGAGTCCATGGCTCCTTGAGAAATATTCCAGTCAGATTTCATACTTAGTAATCTAACTGCAACAGACAACTTAGAGTGCGGACTTCCGTTGCGTAGTGAACGACTAGCTTCCTCTAATTGTTCAAAAAAATATTTTGCCTCATCATTAGGAGTTTGTTCAATATTTTCATTGGAATCACCCCCAAAGTGCATCCCAAAAGCATCCGAAACCATATGATGAATTCCGGAATCACTAATTATATTTTCCACCGACCTACTACTTTCACCCACAACTAGATTATGAAATATCCCATGGCTACCATCGATCTCTCCATGATTAGTCCACACAAAGTAATTTTCTATAAACCCCTTTCTATAAAGATGAACCTTAACTTCATCCGGTTATCCAAACTTCATACAGTCGCACTTAACACAAGGGCACCTAATTACTCCTTCAATTAGGTATGGTGGAAGTGACATTGCATGTCTAATAAGTCATCTACCCCTTCTACAAAATCCTCCCTCAATCCCCGTCGATTAGGATAATTCCTATTGTACATCCAAGTACGATGTTCCATTTATACAAATAAAACAAGAGGAAATTAATTTAGTTAATTCATATTCCAATATTTTTCTAGTTAATTAATTTCATATCTTAAAATTTCAGTTTTCAAACTAAAAGTTAATTCATATCTTAAAAGTTCAATTCATAAACTAAAAGTTCAGTATGTGTACATGTTTTATTCAAGATAATGCTACTTGTGTTCTTCATAAATTACTTCATTTTACATTATCGTTATAAAATTTGAACATGCTTCCCAATTAGTTTAATTTGTTTAGGTAGAATTAGTTACAAATTAAACTAAACTAACAGTATAAAAAGATGGGGAAATGCTAATAGAGAAATGCTAATCCGGAAAACTAACAGTATTTGAAAAGATAAGTCAAATGCTAATCGGGAAAGCTAATTTACTCATTTGAGTTCATAAAAAGATTGGGAAAAGAGGCTCTAACAAGTAAAGTAAAAAGTAGTAAAAGATAAAATTTCAAGACAACTCTCTAACCTTGATTTTCTGTATGTGGAGAAGGAGAGAGATAGGCGCCTGAGCAGTGGCGGCGAGGAGCAGCAGCGGCAGCGACGGCGATGGCGACGGGCAGCGGCGGGGCGTGGTGTCGCGGGGTGGGGGAGTGCGATTAGGGTTTGAAAAATATGAAATTTGGGAAATTTGGGCGAAATAAGGAGAAAGCCCGCTTTTGTTTCTGTAATTAGAAAAAGCGACCAACATTTGCGACCAACGTTGGTGTCACGACCCGGATTTCCCATCCCCGGGAGTCGTGATGGCGCCTACTAGCGAAAGTTAGACAAGCCAATCAACAAAACTATTTGCCTTGTTTCCACTTACCTTCATTGTAACTTAAAACCAACAACTAAAGAACAACATA
The DNA here is from genome assembly GCA_002018475.1 of Nicotiana obtusifolia. Classification (NCBI taxonomy): domain Eukaryota; kingdom Viridiplantae; phylum Streptophyta; class Magnoliopsida; order Solanales; family Solanaceae; genus Nicotiana; species Nicotiana obtusifolia. The sequence continues at coordinate 97,980 of MCJB01048763.1, forward strand.
GATTAACAAGCATAATGAATAAAATTTCAGACTTAAAATATCGCTATTAAAATTTTCTTAATGAACTACCTAAGATTTAGTGTCACAGCTTCACAGACTGTCTAAGAGTACTACAAATAAGGGTTTGAAAGAAATAATAAAATACTGTCTCTGGAACTACGTAAAAGAAACAGGTAAATAGATAGCGGGAGACACCAAGGTCCGCGAACGCCTGCAGGACTACCTCGGGTCACCTGATCAGCAAGAAGTTGATAGCTCACAGCGGTCTGAAATCTGTAGCGCGGGGATCTGCACAAAAGAGTGCAAAGTGTAGTATCAGCACAACCGACCCCATGTGCTGGTAAGTGCCTGGCCTAACCTCGGCGAGGTAGTGACGAGGCTAGGACCAGACTCCAAATAGACCAGTACAGTTATA